>JAZGTI010021857.1:0-10000 GCA_036877585.1 Botia kubotai | reverse complement strand
TGTTTCCAGTGTAATGTGAATGTGTTTCCAGTGTAATGTGAATCTGTTTCCAGTGTAATGTGAATCTGTTTCCAGTGTAATGTGAATCTGTTTTCGGTGTAATGTGAATCTGTTTCCGGTGTAATGTGAATGTGTTTCCAGTGTAATGTGAATCTGTTTCCAGTGCTATGTGAATCTGTTTCCAGTGCTATGTGAATCTGTTTTCAGTGTAATGTGAATCTGTTTCCAGTGTAATGTGAATGTGTTTCCAGTGTAATGTGAATCTGTTTCCAGTGTAATGTGAATCTGTTTCCAGTGTAATGTGAATCTGTTTTCAGTGTAATGTGAATCTGTTTCTAGTCTAATGTGAATCTGTTTCCAGTGTAATGTGAATCTGTTTCCAGTGTAATGTGAATCTGTTGTTAAGGTGACTGCACCTGCAGCTTGTTTGTGAAGTTTAGCTTCTCTCTCAATGCAGAAAGATGGTTTGTTTAATACTAAAGTGTCCCAGTTACGCCAGACAGACCCTGTGGGCCAGAACCCAGCCAGCGACCCCTCGTCAGCCCGGGTGAAGGTGGACAGAGTGTTCGGCTGCAGACGGATGTCTGCACCTGCTTTTACACCCTCTGCCTGCAGTCTGGACAGCAGTGGAGGCTGAGGAGAGGAAACTCTGAGAGAAACCTGACAGACACAGACAAAACTAATCAGGCTACACAAGACTGACAGACTTGAGTATGGCTGATACTGTCACCATGGAAACAGAAACTCCTGACTGTGTTCCAGGCTCACCAGGTGATCAGATCCTGAGGAGATTCCGCTGGTCTCCGAGTTGACCGGGCTGCTGGATCCAGAACGCAACAGAGAATGAGGTTCTAGAACACTCGTCAGGGGACACAGACCGGAGAACCGCTCCAGTGGGTCACCCTCAAATCTCGATTCGTGAGTCCGGAAGTCCAGTTGGCGACCCAAATCGCCACCTTGTGGAGCTCTCATGAGATTCAGCACTGCAGAACAGAATGTGTCTGTGTTTATACAATGACAACCCAACATTTCATCAAACACCATTTAAATTTATTCTTTCATTATTTATTATTAATATTATAATGTATTATTATTGTTTTCAGCTGTGCTTTATTTAAATATTGGTAACATACAGTAAATGTAAAGTTGTTGTGCATAGCACCGATAATTTGATCTGGAAAGAACCTGATGTGACTTGAGATCATATTTAAAATCTTAAATTATGTACATCAGAATCTGATAACATGTGAACATGGTTTGAGACATTGTTGAGATCTCCTGTGAAACTCCAGAGGAGACACGTCAGATTTCTACACGTGAGGTTTTATTTGAGAAACAAGATTTAAGCAAAATTCTCCATTCGATCTCCATCTAATTTCATCGCTGTCAAGGAGACGCACTTGAAATATTAAAGAGATTTCATGTGGTCCAATTGCTGGAATCGAAAGTTGTTTCAGGAAGGAAAAATATTTAAGAAAACACATTTATGAAGATCTTTTCTTCATACAAACATCCACTGGTGTGTTGTGAACAATAAGACCAAAGAAGGATTTTAAAGAAAGGTTTTGATTTCTGCTTGACGTTCCAACGATCAGCTGAGACTCTGAGACGGTGAACTGTTCATGTGTATTACTGGAAAAATGCTGAATGACTGGGACTGAGTGAGACAGCAGAAAACAGAAGATGTGTGTGTGTTCCTCTATAACGGGATTTGGGTCAGAACAAACCTTAGGCGCACTATGGCTTTCAATTAAAACACAACGGACACACACACACTCATTTACGCTTGTAATATAAGAAGGAAAAGCTAAAGAGAAAGTCAAAATGAAATGTGACCCGACGCTAATAAATCGAGCGATCTGTTTTCTGTGACTGTGTGAAAATGATTAGTCATGAGTGACAAAATCAGATAAGAAGCGGCAATATAGATCAGACCTTCCAGAACAATCTGTCAACACACACACAAAGTGCTTGAAACTAGCTTGAACTTGCAGTGGAACAGGCATTTAACAGTGAAACGTTTATCAAACGCACATTCAACGTTTCAATCCCTAACAGAAATGCAGGAACAGTGCTGATTCACTCACTGGGTGTCTGGGCGTAGGGCTGGCTCAGACGCTCGGGTTCCGGGCGGCTCCAGGACGGGAGGCTGAGAGACAGCAGGCCCAGACTGAGCTCATCCACGCTGGACACAGCGGCTGTAGAATTCTGCTGCTGTGGAGCGAACAGCATTCGGCTAACCAGCGGAGAGTAGCTTGAGCCCGACACATCTATGAGAGAGAGAGAGAGAGAGAGAGAGAGAGAGTTACAGAGGCACAAACACACAACGATCTCCCACCCAAGCCAGCCATGACTCACACACACACATTCGAGATACCAACCTGCCGTGGGTGCAGAGGAGGTCATCATACCTCTGTGTGTTCATTCCTGGCCTGTTAAACATGTGACCGCTCCGTGCACACCTCACACACTTCTGCTAACGCTAAAGGCAGTGACTACATCACACACACACACACACACACACGGCCGAGCGCAGCCTCACTATGTCCACGGGTAAAGTTTCTCTCCCAGTCTGTCTCGTTCTCTCTGTGAATGTGTGTGCTCTGAATCACATGTACTGATCAGGGTACAGTACTGTCCACCCTCTCTCTCTCTCTCTCTCTCTCTCTCTCGTGATTGGCCTGACTCAGCAGAGGAACAGGCTGTGGGGGCTGGGCTACAATGATCACTATGAATCAGCTCATTTGACTTCACGCATACACACACATGCTCTGTCTCTCTCTCTCTCTCTCTCTCTAATCCCAGGCCGTACCAGACACACCCTTGTTTCATCCTAAAATGACATGGCTGTGGACTGCCCACCTTATGATGACACACCCATGAACCGCCCCTGACACGCCCCTGGGTCATTAAAATCAAACTACATTAGGCAAACGTTTAGATTGCACTGACTCAACTGTAGCCTATAACACATGTTTTAGGGTAAACCGGTGTGTGTGTGTGTGTGTGTGTGTGTGTATCTCAGCTACCCGTCATGTGTTTCCAGATATTTTCTCGTTTGGCCCGTGTGAGGAGCTCGAAGAGTCTCTGAGCTTCAGGCTCTGAGCTGAAGGCCCAACGCGGTTTCATTTCTTTCTGCTCATGAGAAATAGAAACAAAAACCTAAAGTTATGATTTAAAATGAATTGTTACATTAGTCTTTGTTATGTTATCTGTGAAATGTTGAGCTACAGAATCATAACCCACATGTAAACACGCCTTGAACGTCGTTTGACTTCAAAGCTGCACAACTGTAAGTGTGAAAGTGATTAGAAATCAAACAGAAACTGCAAAATATCACATTACAGTCTCTCACCTTACACTGGTCACGGGTTCCGACTGGAGAAATACTGACTCAACACTGATTACATGTGAACTCGAACCCAGAACTGCCCAGTCAGAGCACAACACACACACACACGTTGGTCATTATGTTACTGGTTCTACTTTTTTAAAACTGTATTTCTTTATTTTTATCCTTTAAAATCATTCCGTTACTCTGTTTTTTTGCCCTAAAAATGTTTATACTGTCAACATTTAATTTACAAATGTGTTGGTATTACAAGTGTACAGTGTTTAATAAACAACAATACACTGAATGTGCGTGTACAGTATATGACGCGCGTGTGCGCGCGCACAACCTCTTACCCCGCAGAAATCCGCGCGCACAAACTGAAACACGTTTCTTTAATTTGACAAAACAACAATTCAACACACACAGAACGAGTCGCGTGCTGCTCGGTCTCCGGTTCAAACGGGAACACGCGCCACAGTCATTCTACCGTTTACCGGCATTTAACAGGTGCGCGTCTCCAGCACGTGCACCGTCACGCGCACTTCAGACCGGGCACGAGACCCGAGCGGCTGTCACGCGAGGAAGTCGTCATCAAATCTCCAACATCATGTTAAATGCATGTAAGAAAAACCAGCCCGTCCACACCTGAGTGCGCAGTCATCTTTATTAACATGAAAAACTCTTCATAAACACAGATATAACGCTCACACAACACACGATACTTCCACACAGAGAACACAAAGTCAAACTGGATCTTATCGGCTAAAACTAACTACCAGCATTGCGTGCACAGGAAAAACAAACTGCTTTAGATTGCATGAATATCTTTGGGGTGGGGGGTGCAAAAATTAAAAAACAAAAATCCCAAATAAGTTACATCATTACCTGCATTACTGATAAACATGTGACAGCGCGTCTGTCCACGATCTTCTGTAAATTACACTTGTACATTGAAATTAAAATTCAGATGATCTCGATTCGGTTCATGTGAACAGCAAGCAAACAAAACTGTTTCTGTTTCTGGAAAAGATCTGAATGAGACTGACATCACCACAGCATCTGAATGTAAACACATTTGCCTCATTGTACAATTATACACCATGTATTACTCTGCAGTGGACAGATATAATGTTGAGGATGAAATAATCAACAGATATACAGTTTAAAATAAAGATGACTAACTGACTTTCCCTAAAATAAACATTAAAAAACGAAAGACAAATACTACAGACAAAAGTTCCAGCATAATTTGTGTGCAGGTACCACTGGGGTTAATGTTTGTTATGTAATTATCTAAGAACATTTATATAATCGAGGTGTGGATGAATTTTCCAAATACTATCTGAAGCCGCTAGCTACAGTTTGCTTAAGTCTAGATTTCACAGCTCGTATATTAACATTTAATTTCTGGTTCTGTGGGTTTGTGTGTTAATTGATGGTTTTCAGAACCAGAACACAACATTAAAACACAACCACACTGAGAGATATTTATGACCTCACTGACTGCCACTGACTGGCTTTGACATCATGCAATATTCAGTGAACAAACTGCAACAAGATATTTGAGTTCTCTCGCTGTAAGTTAAGAGTTTTGATGCTACAAGCTAGTTCATACACACAGCTGCAAATAAAGGCGGTAGGAGGGTGTGGTCTGCAGGGGGCGCCATCACTGTGTCAGGGCCTGCAGGATGTCCTTAACCAGCATTGTGCCAATCACCATCTTCTCACAGTTTACTGTCAGCTGAGCTCCGCCCCCTTCTTTGGTCGCCACGGTGACCAGCACGAGACAGCCGCTGCTGAGGGTTTTACCTGCAAATCTGTGAACAGGTGAGGGAGGAGGAGGAGCAGAACTGAGATGAAGATCAGAAGATTACAGGGTAGAACAACAGACAGCAAAGCAGAGGAAAGCAAAGAACGCGAAACATGTGACATCATTAAACAACAGACACGATCTTCAATCACTTCATGACAAACAGAAAGAATTAT
Organism: Botia kubotai; assembly: GCA_036877585.1. NCBI lineage: Eukaryota > Metazoa > Chordata > Actinopteri > Cypriniformes > Botiidae > Botia > Botia kubotai. Next base: position 4,680 of record JAZGTI010021857.1, on the reverse strand, counting down.
TAACAGATATGTTTCTATAAATCAACGACTCTCAGCTACTTCTGCTACATTAAATGTCTGAAAGCAGCAACATTCACATTATTGATAAAAATGACTACAAAGCAAACAAAAATGATCTTAAAATCATTAATTTATCGAATCAAGGTACAAATCAATGTAATGTAGTCTGAGTTTTGCCCTGCATGGTTTTGTTAATGGTTGAAGTTAATATTTATTTTGTTGTCCTCTCTTTGCATGATTACATGGTTAGTTGTGTTTAATCACATGTGTTTTTGCATACTGGTAGTTTTATTTCATGCAGTTTGCAACCCTGTCAGAACAGACCAGTTGAGAATTCACACTGGAGCTGGTGTGAATCAGGTGTGAAACTGTTGTCAGTTTGTTACCTGAGCAGACCGGTTGAGAATTCACACTGGAGCTGGTGTGAATCAGGTGTGAAACTGTTGTCAGTTTGTTACCTGCACTCTTTATCAGAACCGCACGGCACTCGGCTCAAGTTGGCTGTGGCCGTCACTCTTTCCACAATGACGTGTTCGTTTACACACTTCCCTCCGAGTGTTAACTTCTCTGAAATCTCATTCATTCCCATCAGTTTACCTGCGAGAGAGAGAGAGAGAGAGAGAGAGGGAGAGAGAGTACCACTTCATTACATTATCTCTTCATTAAACACATTTTAAACTCTATAGGCTCCGTTCCCAAACCTAGTGAGATGTCCACTTAGGCAACATTTTTAGGAAGTTTTTTTGGAGGTGCATTCCCGACATTAAGGTTGTTTTCAATAGTAGGCAGCCAAATTCTGCTGCCTTTAAAGAGAAACAGTTTCAGACAGAATTGTAGAGCAGGATCGCATGTATTATGCGATGTTAAGGCAATGCCAGAATGCACTTCGACACACTCTGTGAAAACAGGGTGCCGTTACATATACAATAAGACACGTTTTTTATTCATCGATTATTTAACTAAGATCTTTCCGGCTGATGGGATGAAGCTGTTTTTTGTTTTCTGGGCAGCGGTTCTGGTCTCACGTGTGTCTGACTGCATGTGTTGATGGTTCAGGGTCCACCAGGCGGGTTCTGTGTGTGGAACTCTCATTCCTACAGAGATACTGCATATGGTTACCTTGACATACTGAGAGGAAATGCATAGTCATGGTAACAGTCGCCAAGACGATAGCTGGAGACTGCAATAAGAGGGAGGGGCAGCTAGAAGCAGTTATTTATAGTAAGAGAGCAAGAGGGTGTGTTTTATACTTGTGTGTGTAAATAAAACTGGGGGGGGAATCAAAACTGGGGGTCATTAGCAAAAATGCTAATCTATACAGCTCCATCAGAGAAACTTACCAGTCAATAGAGTCTCTAATGGACAGCAAGAAATGACCCCACAGGAAGACATGAGTATGTAGAAGTGAGTTCAACTGTATGAACACAGAACTGATCAGCTGGTTTCGACTGCTGGTCATGACAGACCCCGTTTAAGCTAAACTAACTAACTCTAAACATGCACTGAGTCTTAATTTACATACTATCTGTGCTATAGAGTACATTCATTCCACCAAATGTGCTGCACTTTGTTAAACTAACACTAAACTATTAAAATATACAATATGCATATTTGCGATATTTTGATCATTTCTAGATATGGTGCAGCCCTAGTGAGAAATGACAGATTATGAGAAAAATAAACAACACAAACAAGACGTTTGTCCAGCGCTTCATCATGAGGAGGTGAATGTTTGTAAGGGCTTTTCTTACCCTGCTCCTTCTTAAAATCATTTTCCGTCAGAAAGGCTGCTGTCATCAGCTCTCCGACGGGCGGCTGGATCGCCACAAAGAACTTGCGCGTGTGAGTGCTGAAACAGAGCAGGAGAGTGAGGAAACATGACAATACAACGGAGACTGATTTCAAACAGTCATTTTCTCACCACAGCTGGAAGTTCGCTGCCTGCGTCGAATCGCAGAAATCTATGCCCATCACCACGGTAACCGATTCACCTGCCGCCAGTGACTCTGAAAGACGAACGCAAACACAGAGAACAATAAATATTGGAAACTTTGCTCTGACAAACACTTTCACGTGAATAAACTGCTGTCGGGTTTGTTTGACAGACCGATCTCAGGAAACTCCCGGATTCTCATGCCTGACTGCAGTCTGGGCTCTTCAATGTGAAGGTTCTTGGTCTCTGAGTTGGTGTTGTTGGTGAACTGGATCTGGACGGCCACCATGTTTGGATCGGGGCTGAAGGGTTGCCTGCTGAAACAATACTCAACCGCCAGACCCTCGCCTGTTATACGATGCAGGAGTTCGTACATCTTTATGGAGCTGGATGGAGCGATGGTCTGTCAGAGGAGAGCAGAGGACACGAGATGTTCTCAAAGTGAAAACCAAACTTCAGGTGGGTTTCACACTTTCATATGCATAATTTTAACCCAATTTTATTCTATAAATACATCTGCCCTAGTTACTCTAATATACTAATTATACTCTCTTTAAAAAACAGCTTTAAATGTATGCGTCTGGCAGGAAGCGATATTGAGTATATGATTATAAGTCCAGTAGTACAGAACTCACAGTAGGGGCCAGAATAGTGTCGGTAAGTGACAAACCCTCCAGATCAGACACCAGGCTGCTGGACAGGAAGTTTACTGGAGTCACTGGAGCTGATGCTGGGGTTGGTTCAACTGGGAGAGAGAAACAGATGATGAGGTTTATATTTGAGCATTTGAGTCTTTGTTTCTGAACGTGACGGATTTTTTACTCACAGTCATCCAGATCCAGCAGAGACATTTCCTGCGTCTCTCTCTTACTCTCTTTTTTGGTTTGTTTGGGTGGCTGTTTCGCGGGTGTCTGGATAAAAGGAGAGAGAGAGAGTTGACATTCAATAACTGTGTACATTGTCTCACTCGTATTTCCAAAAGTCCAACCTTCTTCTTCCTGACGTCAGTATCAGACTCGGACTCCTCTTCTGATTGGTCCTCAGATTCCTCCTCTGATTCGCTGCTCTCTGATTCGCTCTCAGACTCGGAAGCGCTCTTGTGATCTTTTACCGCCGTTCTGCCTGGTTTCCTGTCCTCCGCGCCGCTGCTCTGCTCGCTGTGAGAATGAAGCAAGACAAACTAAACCCATGCAGCACAGTAACATTCTGATATCAATTCCGGTTATGAAAGTCTAATGTAAACACTTAAACCAGATTAAGCCAATAATTCAGTTTCTAGCAGACGAAGTGTCAGACCTTTCTGCGCTCGCCTCCACTGGTTTCTTTGCTTTGGTCTTCTCCACCCGTTTCTTCTTCTTCTTCTCCTGCTCGTCGTCGTCCTCATCTGATTCGGTCTCGTCTCTGCTCTCTTCACTCTCTGAGGCTGAAGCGCTTTCATCACTTCTGCTAACGCTCTCCGACCCGCTGCCTGAGTCCGACTCTAGAAGGAAAACCACATTACAGAATCACAGCGGTTCTGCTCCAAACCCTAGTGAGATACTCGCCTAGAAAACATCAACAGTGAAAGCAAGAATTCACTCAATAATACATAAAACATCATTCTAGCAGAGTGAAACATCTACCGCTGTCTGCAGATTCAGTCGGCCCAGATTCTCCTTCTGAATCGGAGTAAAACGGTTTCTCCACTTTCTTCTCCTTGCGATCTTTCCGGCTCGTACATTTGCTCCACTCTGGAATCTGCACAGGATCACAAACCGGAGTGAAACCGGATTCTCCATCAGATGAGGAGCTCAGAGAATCAGGCAGAAAGGGTCATATTAACAGCCATGAATGCCTCTGGACAAGCAGCTAGCATGTTTACACTGATACAGTGAGAGAATAACAGCTGTCAGTCTGTAACTCTCTCTGCTCAGTGTTTGGTGTCTGTAGCAGTGAACAACCAGCATTCATGGCCACGTTTCTTCTTATCGTGTGCGCTAAAACATATCGGGAAATAAACGGTATCCTCAAAAACTGGAAATGACTTCCAGCACTGAATTCTTCAAGATCATTTTGACTACGTGTGGCTATTATTTGCGATGTTATTCATACGTTCCAAGCAGAAATGTACAGTTAGCGATTAGCGTCGGTGCTGCAGGTCGTTTTCAGTTTTTTGGTCGAGGATTGTGGCGTTTAATCGTACAGCGGGAGCTGAGGAGAGGAGAGGCTGAGCTAACACAGTACAGACGCTACGCTAAGCTGCTGGCAGAAGCTCTTGGGGGCGGACGCTGAGGGTGACTGACACACTCACGCTGGTTAAAGTGGTGACTCTTTCGAGTAGCCTAATAACCTGGCAAACGAGAAAGAAACAAAAGAAACGCAAGAGTGATGCTGTGAGATGGCCAGAGGAAGAGAACAGAACAGAAAAGATTTACACACAAGGAATCACGTTGCACTTTTCAACAGATCAGAAGGTCTATTCGAATGTGTCTCTCCTTATATATCCATATTTCTCAAAAAGCAAATATAATGTTGGGGGGAATTTACCAAGACCGAATTGCACACGCTAATTCATTAACCCAATAAATTCTGCACATCGGGTACTGACGTCACAGAAAGATCAATGCTGATTGGTTGTGTGTGCTGGGTTCTGGAGAATGTAACAGATCAAAGTAGGATCTTCTCCAGAGCGTTTAATCATCATCTGATCAATTACTGCTGCCATAAACACTAACAAATGGACACAAATGTCTCAAAATTTAATTGAC
>JAZGTI010021856.1:0-10000 GCA_036877585.1 Botia kubotai | reverse complement strand
AGATGGTGGTAATGCAGTTGCTGTTGGTGTTATGGTGCTATGGACATCCTTAATATCAGGTCCTTCTTTTAGTGCAAGCCTATTGAAATTTTTACCTGTTTTATCATTTTGTCATACAAAACTGGTAAATCAGATAACAGAAGCCACACGATCTGAGCCACACGTGTCATTCACCACAGGAAGCGTAGCACCAGTTTAAAATGAACTTTATTAGCGTACAGGTGTTCAATAAAACAGGGAAAAAAAACTGAAGTATCGAGCTGTTTAACTGCGGCTCAGACAGCAGCATTCACACAGAGAGTTTGTGTAGTATGCAAGTACACTGCAGAAAGCCACGGTTTCAGGCAACAGGTGCAGACAGCTCTAAGCTATTTTCTACTTGCAAACAACAAGCCAGAGAGAACCAGGCTGTGCGATGCCAAATTGCTGCAATTTTGCCATTTGTCGGCCTGAGAACGATGGCGAGTAACTGTCGTTTCTTCAAAATATAATGTCTGAATCGTGCTTATAATAAAAATGAACGAATAAGGCATTAAGGGTTACATTCTGTTGGAATTTCTCCTGAACAGGCGTAACTCTGGCAACAGAGTGTGATTTTTTATTTTTTTTTCAAATATGCCCATAACATCTTTTTATCCTCTGGCTTTTAAAGACAAACATCTTGTCTTCTGTCTCTCTGTCTCGCCATGATGTCTCTGCTGTCACACGCTGACAGCAGAGACATCCCCCCCCATCATGACGCTCAAAGACTCACTGTAAACCTCAAACATAATAAAGCAGCCTTACAGCCTCAGTAGTCTTACAACACAGCTCAGCACGGCACTCTTAAAGCGAAACAGTCTCCAGATTTGGAGAACGTGGGCTGAGTTGAAGACAATGATGGAGCCACAATGAGTAAATAAAGTCATCTTTTGATCTTTGATTTAGTCAATGATGTGATGAGTACAGCGGGGCCGCGCCTCCTCCATTATGATTGGTGGATCGCTCAACAGTAAATCTTCGTCCCCCAATGCAGAGCTGAGTTCAGAGTTCACAAAGTTGGGAATGTTGAAATGGGCCAATAGCGCAGCCTCTCTTTCTGCCCTGGTGTCCATGACCATATTCTGGACCACCAGACCGACAGTCTCCACCTGCCCCCGGGAGTCACCACTGCCCGTACGTCCGTGGGCATCGCTCAAGGCCCGGCCCCCATCTCGTTCCTCCTCGTTAATATAGCAGTGAAACAGAGACCGAGACTCATCCAGTAAGGGGCGAGAGAGGCCCGTTCGGCCGTCCATCTCGCGCTCACGGCTCAGGCCGTCTGCACAGCTGGTGAGGCGCATTCGTTTCTCGTAAGGTTCTGCAGTTCTGCAGGGGAAGACAGGAGCACCGGGTTTAAGCTCTTTAGCTCAAAAGACATTTTAAGATCATATTTCATAGCGGGTTTATACCAGACATTGAGAAATATGCTCTGGTCAACCTCATGCATTTAAAGATTTATTATTTATAGCTTAATTATTTTACACAACGGGAAGAAGATGAACTGAATGCATAACAGGATGGAAATTAGAAGCTATTATTACTAAAGCTACTGCGCAGTATAAAGTTGTAATTGTTGATCATTTCATGCTGATTACTGTAATTTCTGTAAATAAACAGGATGGGGCATTTTAAAGTGATAAAAATCGACAAACGCAGCAAAACATCTTATTAACATTTATAAAATCGAATGCTAATAATTGCACCTGGAAACGTGGCAAAACGCCAACAACCATTCAAACGCTGTGAATTTACTTCAAATGATTTTTTAAAATGCCAAATGTTTACTTAGAGACGGTAGGCGAATTTTGCTAGAAACAATTTTTTCAAACAATTCACATCCTGATAGCAATCAGTAAGTGGGCATAAAATTTTCATCCAGTCGTTGCATTCGGTCTGAATAGATGCAACAGGATGTTCTACTTGCCTGTCGAACTATGTATGCATTCATGTGTTGGTGGAGGCGTGGCTTTAAAGAGCATCCCGAAGGAAGGGCGGGACCTTATGCTTTCACAGCTTGCTTGTTTTTGCTAGCCTCTTTGAAATTGCCTACCGTACCTTTAATTGACCAACGCGATTTCCACTCGTGAAAATAATGGGTTTGATGTTTTATCCAGCACATTAAGGCCTGTACAAAATTACTGCAGGGATTGAATTCTGAGAGCCAAACCTCACCAGCATCCTTTAAGAGCCTTATTTCACCTTTCTAGTGGAGAGGTGAAATAAGCTTTTGCTTCTGAAGCGTGGGAGTACCCTTAGCCTCATCTCCTCCCTCCATCCTCCATCTGTGTGTGTCTATGAGTGTGTGTGTGTGTGTGTGTTAGGGGAGCACGTATTGCTTTCCCTCTCCTTTCAGAGATCTTAAGTACGTGCTTGCTGCGGTTGCTCGGCTGTGTTAATGGATGACTCACATGTATAGAGCAGTTTAATTAAAAGAGCGCTAAACAGGCAGCCAGCTCAAGCCCCCGTGCTTCCCCCCTGCTCCGCGAGACCAGGGGATGGGGGCTATTACGGCTTACCATGATAACCGAGTGTAATTACACGGCAGGCTATAAACCCCTTTAAAATTATCACTAATACATTCAAATGAAGAAAGAATTAGGCCGCTATTTGTAATTAATTTCTCTTCAAATGAATTCATTTTGAATTGCAATGCGGGAAAAGTCGACCGTCGTGGCATGTTTGCGTGCATGCGTGCGTTGGCGAGCGAGTGCATTTGTGCGCGGTCATAAACATCCGGTTGTGTGCAGGCACACAGAATGGATGAGATATCCACAGTTATACAACAGCTTGTTCTGGTCCTTGAATTTAATTGGACAAGCGGCGTTCCAAGAATTCCAAGAGCGATGGCGTTTTCTCTTGCTCCAGGATCATTAGAGTGATGTTCCCTCACTAGTGAGCATGGAGGAAGCGAAACCTGTGGAGCCTACAGACAAATCACAGCCATGGTAATATTCAGAATATCAGCACCCTCTCGTCTGTGATCTCCCAGCTAACAATTTTAGGTTGTAAGAACGTTTCTTTGACGTTTCCATTAAGCAACGAAAACGTTAAAAATATTATTTGGAAAGTTCTGGGCGCTTTCAAAACCTCCAGTTTTACATACGTGTTGTATTAACATTATGGCTTGGTTATAGGAACGTTATTTAAACATTTTTATTTTACTGTAACGTTTAAAAAACTTCCACTGACGTTGGAATTAAACAACGTTTTTGATATATAGATACAACATCAAAAACGCTCTACAAACGTCACCGCAAGAACGGCTTTTGGTAACTTTGAGGGAACTTTTGGAGAACGTTCGCCAACGTTCTGAGAACGTTCCCCGTTAGCTGGAATCGCTCTGTCGCAACAGTGTGATAAAACAGCTGCGGCAACTGCGATTCGGCTTGACGTCGTGCTAATTGGAGGAGCCAGTGCAATGAAAGTTCTCTGAAAAGACCCTTTGTTGGACTCACAGTGCTGGTGGAGGACAGACCTGACAGAGGCAGCTAATGAGAGCGAGGCAGGCCACACGCTCACGCACACAGCGTTTTGAAGCTGGGGTGAGATAATGAGGCAGTAAGGTGGCCAGAAAAGCGCAAAGCAGCTGGAAACTAAATACTGACTATTCCGCAAGTACACCCAGTCCGTCGTGCTTGTGCTGCAGATGCGCAGAGACGAACTAAAGAACAGCCTCCGGTTTCGATTCGGTCCCTGCTAATGCACACCTCATGCGTTTTGCAGCGTGCTGTATGAATGAACTTACTCTGGGTGCGGAGCTCCGGTCTTGGTTAGGAGAGTCAGAACGAAGAACATAAAGATGACAAAAACTGCGAGACCCACCCAAAAGCCAATCACGATAGAGTCTGCGGGAGACAAGAGAGCTGAGTGGCGTAAAGCAGATTTAGCCAAAGATGTGTCGTTCAGTTCACATTGTGTTGATTGTACCCACGTTACGCGCACTGGAGATTCTCGTACATAAATATGAGCTGAAAAAACATGACAGTTACTTATATATATATATTTAGTCACTACTTATATTATCTGTACACATCTGTTAAATATATACATATTTAAGATATATATATATCTTAAATATGTATCAATCTATAAATATATATCATCTATATTTATCTTTAGAAATATTATAATATATAAAATATAATATTTAAAATATGTATGTATGTGTGTGTACATCTATCTATCTATCTATCTATCTATCTATTTGTCTGTCTGTCCGTCTATATATCTATCTGTACACATCTGTTTTATATGTCGTCTTAAATATGTACCAATATATAAATATATATAATCTATATTTATCTTTAGAAATATATTTTAAAAAATATATGTACTTCTTACATTTTCATATCCATGTATATACATAATATAATGTTTATACATCATTTTTGTTACTTTTGTGATAGATAAACTATACATTAAAATGTTATATCATGTTATATCAGTGAAAGCAGTAAAAAATCAACCTTGTTACGGACAAAATAACAAACAACACAAATGCATCAGAAAAACATTCAGAAATAATGCGCTTAACACAGCGGGGCGTCGCACTTACATCGGTGTGCTTTCAGTCCCTCAAAAGACACGGGCTCCTCGTCGTCGTAGTATTCGTAGCTCCATTCATAATTGTGGTTCGGTATACTTGTGCTGTTTAAATACTGCAGCCTCGGCATTTTAAAATCGCAGATAAAACTGACTAAAACACAGAAAGCGTCACGCTTCGGTCTCTCTCACATCTACCGGATCCTTAAGCTGAGCGCATAAACGGCAGATTTCAGCCCCCATTTCACACCGTCGGTTCAAACGAAAAGATCCCGTGCAAATCTCACAGTTGCGCAGGAAAACCCAGAGGCTGAGGTCCGTGCGTCTGCTCCGAGTGACTATCTCCGCTATCACGTTAACTGTGGCGAAGGTGTGATGAGATCACGCATCTCGCTCGCTCCTCTATCAGCGCTCCGTGTGAATGGAGAGCGGCGAGGAGCCACAGGGGGCATCAGCGAGCGTGATTAATGCCGTCTATCAATTGACAGACACTCGGAGCCTCAGGCTGTGTGTAAATCAATGAGCATGGATGCGCGTCACAGAAATGTGCTGTCCTTTCTGTTCTTCTCTTTAATGTATTTATTTCCAACAAAGTATTAATGGGAATAATGCATGCATGTCACATTCATGTTTATTTCTCTCTTTCCTTCGATCTGTCTGTCTGTCTTTCTATCTATTTATCCATCCATCCATCATCTAGTCTATCTTGCTTTCTTCCCCCCCCCAAAAAAAAAAATTCATAATATACTAATATTTTAACACATAACGAATTAGTGTATTTTGTGTAACCTCTAAGCAAACACATTCGTATACAGTTAACTTTGGTTTGGACCATTTCACAAGCTCACCTGCCATCACAGATATAACGAAATGAATTTGTCCTGCTGTCCTTAAGCAGGAGCTCATGTGACTCAGCTGGAGCTCTCTGTTAACCCTTCTCCCCCCTCAAGGGAAACTAAGGTCAATTAAAATAAAGGAGGGGGAGCGATGCTGGAGGAAACGTCACTGCTCATATACACTTAAGATGTTTGGTATGATGACAGGATCCAATGATCGGTGGAAAACATCACACCAGATCATCTGAGATATAGAGTGTTCTGCTGGCCAGTTATTGATTGCAGATATAGGAGACACACATTTTTGGGGCTGATCAGGAAGCTGTCAAACACTTGAGTGTCTTTACTGAGACAGTGTCAGCTACATACATCATTAGACTGGTTAACAGGCTAACAAACATTTAGTTTTGCTAGCTAAACTGTTAACAGGGCGGTGTTGGGAGTATTACAGTACTGGAACGGTTCTGTAAGTTCCTGATTTAGTATTTACAGATGTAAGTATATAATACTGTTTTGTAACCTTTGTATTGCTTTTTTCCAACACTGTTTACCTCTTCTATTTTTTTCTATTTCTTGACAGAATGTAGCATTTATTTGTGCGCTCGGCAGGCGCTTTTATCCGAAGCCTTCAAGCTGTGTCATTTATCCGTACGTGCATTCTCTGGGAATCAAACCCAGAATTTTTGCTCTACAAGTTACAGGAAAGGAAACAGGAAACTACAGGAAAGCTTTTCGTTTTGGGATTTATCCTTTAGTCAGTCACTGTATGATCAGTAAGACACGCAAATATAGTTTATCTGAAAACAAGTGCTTTCATTTGATCGTTTTTGTTTCAAAGAGCAAGAAAATAATGACATTCCTCGGAAAAGACTTCTTCAATGGCGCGTTGACTTCTTGCATAACACACAGACCCCACAAAGAGTCGTTTTTGCAAAATATGTCAGATGTAAAAAAAACACAAGAATACAATTATACATTTCAAAGCTCTGTAATTGACTAATACACTGAAAATTCAGTCGATATTGAAGTATTCTTAGTGTGCAGACGGCGAGTGGGTTTTCAGCCCTTCTGCCTTCATCTGCATCTTAATATCTGAACAAAAGAGAGAGGAAAACAGTGAGTGAGAAACTATTACAATACAACAACTCATCATGTAGCACAATCACACATTTTCATTTATGCATTTGGCAAATGCTTTTATCCGAAGCGACTTACATTGCATTGTACTATACATTGTTTCTGAGTATGTGCAATCCCTGGGATCAAACCCATGACCTTGGCGTTGTTAACGCCATGCTCTAACCACTGAGCTACAGGAAAGCTTTTTTCACGGCGTTATTACAGTTGCATGCCATGTGGAGTGATGCATTACATAGATACTTGTATTAATAGTCATGATACAAATTAATGAGTAAATACAGGCTTGCGTGAGCTATATAGGGCAAGTTGTCATCAGAAGCCTATTGTATCCTTGAGAATGATGAATTAGTGAAACAGAAGTGCTATAAAAGTTTAAGACTGGTTGGTTAAACGCACCTTTTTTTAGTCCACTGTGGACTGTGTAACTCATATCTCTTGGCAGAGTTGAATGACCAGCAGCCCAGTTAATATTAGATCATGTTTATATTCTGGTACCTAGAAAAAACAAGCGGTCATCAAACAGCCAGTGTGACCAGTTTGGCCAGTTTAACTTCCTATTTCCCCTGGTGTGATCTGGGCTAAACAGGCCAATCAGATTGTCGGTGGTTTTAAAGATTGTCTTATGTACATAGAAAATCTTTCCTACCCTCTCCGACCTCCCTTCATCTACTGGTACGATCATTCATGCTTTTTATACAATAAATGTTTCACTTATCTGTCCATTCACTCATCCATCCATCCATCCATCCATCCATTGATGTTGTGTAATGACAATTTTGGGTAATCGAGTTCTGTTCATTTGGGTCACAGGTACCTTTTTGACAAGAAAAAATAAGTCTGATTAATCACATTTGGAAATTAGACGCAGGAGTATTTAATAACGTGCTGTAAACCTCTGTACCTTATTTCCTTGATTTCCTATTTCGAAAGTTTCGTCTGTAAAAGAAACAAGCAATAAAACACACGGAAATACACATGATTTTAACTTCACGTACTTACCAGTATTCTAAAATAATTGGGTAACGTACTGTAAAAGTAGTCCGTGTAGGTTTCGTTGTAGGTGTCGTTGTCGTTCTCGTCGTCGTATTCGGTGTCGCCACCTGTTTGGACAAAAACACGTCCTTCATTGGCTTTGTGAAGGTATTTTTGGGAAACGTCTGCGCAGCCCCTGGCCAACGCGCAACGCACCTGCGGGTTGATTACCAGTCGCGCTCTGACACATGCGCAACTGAGCGACGAGGGGGACGCCAGGATTCGTGGGTCGCTCACTGCGGTTACCGGGACAAAAATCACGCTCTGGATATAATAAACGCAAAACACGGACGAGAAGAGACGGAATGTGAAAGAATTTGCTATTTCATCACAAATCGGTCCACTTCTAACGGGAAACCACGACCTCTGCTGAAGGATCGTGGATGACGCGAGGTATGTTCCTGAGAAACATTACTACAGCGTTACTACACTGATTCAACAAACCCCGACAGCCTTGTCTCTTGGGGCAGTAAGTTAGCCTTTATAAATATGCACCATAAGCATATAAATACAATGGATACCCTTCATATCTAATCAGAACTCTGTAGATTTAGCTTTTCCATGTTGTGCTGTTTTCATAGTGCTTCTGGGCAATGAGAAGTTTTATAGATGCCGTTTTTTGGATTTGCCAAGAGCAAGAAATGCTGCCATAGGTTCTCTACCATGAGGCCTGTGTTGCTGGTTTTATGGCCTAAGCACAATTGGAGGGCGTGAGGTCTTTTGTTTTCTTGACACTGTGAAAGTGAAACATGAAAACTAATGTAGTGATGGGATTTACAGTCGCCAGAGGCGTTTGTTTTTTAGGAAGTCACAAGATAAGGTTTTGTATAAGTTCTTGCGTAACAAACCATAAATCATTGGACTATTAGTTCATTCTCATGATTGACTCAAGACTGCTGATTACTGTAAATACTCCCAGACTTTCCTGACCAGAACTTTCTAGAACATTACTCTTACTTCTGTTTTTTTATTTATCTCTTAAGTATTTCATTGCAAGCCCGCTGTGCCAACTCTGTCTCTCTGAGAAGGAATTTCAACACCATCATGTTATTTCTGAGGATGAATGCCACTAAACTAGGGCTATAGTTTCAGTTCAGTAAGTACGGTTCCACTTTTTAGTGGCATGTAGGCTGCAGTATCGTTCTGGAGTTAATTCTCAAGTTCTTGAGAGACATGCAGAATATTGCTGGAAATTTCCAGCAAATATCATTATGTGAGCAATGCCAGTCACACCCCTCCACAGATAAGGTCCAAATGCTGGATCGTTTGTGTTACCCCTCAGACAGGCATCAGCCCAGCTAAAAATTTTAGATTGTAAGAATGGTTCCCTAACCATTAACAAAAACATCTAAAATGTTATTTTAAGTTTTTAGACATTGTATTGACATTATTGCTTGGTTATAAGAACATTCAAACAACATTTTTAAAATGTTCCACTAATTAAGACTAAATGTTCAACACACATATGTTAAAACAGTTCTACACACATTACTGCAAGAACATTTCAGACAACTTTAGCCAACATTCTAAGAGCGTTCACTGCTAGCTGCTATGTGAACAGTATTTACACTATAAACTCCAGACGCATTAGAGACGGGTTGCAGAGATGTGATACTGGAATGCACATGTTTTGTTCAAACAAAATGAAAATGCACAGATGGGAAATGAAAACCGACGGTTTTCTCACTTATTTGATCGTCCCATCATGTTTAGCTTTGTTCCCACATCCATGAATAATACAGTAACGGTAAATAATACAAAATAGTGAAGCACAAAAAAACTGCCACAATGTCTTTCTTTGCTTCTGTGGCCAAACTACAAAACAAACATTTACCTTAAGATGCTAGAAAGTAACTAGGAACTTTTTTTCCCCAAAAGATCCCCTGTACTGTATACAGTTGCCGAGTTGTATATTTATAGTTTTTGCAGATTGCATATCACAAACAGGAAGTGCTTTGAGATTCTAACTTCGATCCTTGAGTCATCTGTAATGCATCAATGATTCATACCATAACAAGCATATTCTCATCAGCAGCTGAGTTTCTTCAATCTAAGCGCACTCATAGTAGGCATATATTTCTCCAGGCTGTGAGGTGGGTCAGGGGAGGGATCTGTACTCACCACAGATGTGGGGCAGCAGCAGAGCCCCAGTCACCCAGAGAGAGAGCAGCTGTGTGAACATGCTGGAGGAGAGAGGGACGCTTTTAGCTGCCGTGTCTCTCAGTATCTATATATGAGCACATGCTGAAGTTTGGGGCGGGAGGCTGGTGCTGGGAGGACCACATCCCTTTACAGGAAAACCACCTGACAGAAGTGTTGCTAAAGATCATTCAGTTTAATTTGCTAAAGATCATTCAGTTTAATTTGCATAGCACTTCAAGCCAAAAGTATTTGACTTACTAATCAATTATTCATTTATTTCCTTTTTT
>JAZGTI010021855.1:0-10001 GCA_036877585.1 Botia kubotai | reverse complement strand
AGTTTCATTTGGAACGTCCAGAAAGGATTAAATTAAAGTTTTAACAGGTGCTGCTAGAATCTGCCAGTAACAAAACTACAACCATCAATCTCACCAACATAAACATCTCTTACCGCTCTGTCCATCTGTTCTTGTGTCTTGGTGGAGTTACGCCAACATTTCCAAATTCTCACATGGCAAGATCCACCCAATGTCTGTTTTGTCTCGCTCTTCATATTTCCATAGCCTGTCCTGAAGGAATGTATGGGGCAGACTGTCGTTTAAGTTGCAACTGCAAGAACAAAGGCAAATGTAATCGTTTCAGTGGCTGCCAATGTCCTACTGGTTGGAGAGGACAACACTGTGAGAAATCAGGTATGTAAATCAGTAAATTATGTCCATCAGCTGTGAAGCTCAGAAGTCTCATTGCAATGTTGTCTAACCTTTTTCCTCTTTCAGATCGTGCACCAGAGATTTTGGACATGGACGGTAACCTGGAGGGGAACTTGAACTCCAGTCATAAGATCACATGTTCTGCCACAGGCCACCCCCTGCCCAGCCACATGAGCATTGAGCTGCGCAAGAAGGAAAGCACTGTGCTAAAGGTGAAACAGCTTCCTATACAGAATTTAATACAGAGATGCTTAGAAGCAAAAACGTTGATTCTTGTTGAATCAAAGTGGAAAAGTTAAGATAAACATTCATTCATTTGGCCGACACTTTCATCCAAAGCAACTGGAAACCTCTGTGGTTAACAGGTACTTTAATCAATTCAATGTATTTCCATATTATCGCAAAACATATTGATTCAAAGCAGTTTTACAAAGAAAAGTGTCTTATAAACCCTCCAGTAAACAGGCCATTTGTGATATGATCGTTGTCTCAGCCACAGTGTGATGTAATCATGTACTTATTTATATTTACACTGTTCTTTTAGAAGATACTTACAAAGATTGACTATTTATACTATTTAGCAGTTAAACTGACAAGTCAACACTCACACACCTCTTGTCATCAGTGTGTTTGTGTGTTTTGGAGGAGGCATGGAGTTCTTTAAAGGGAGAGCCATTTTGATTAATAGGTTACTTACTGAGAGACCCACTGAAAACCAGTTTTTAGCCTGTTAAAAATGTTAATACAGCCGGAAACGGTGGCGTCTTAGTACAACTTTTTATTTTTCTATGTAGGAACTCTTTCTGATTGCGTATTTGTCTGTTTTTCATTATTTAATTTGATTATCGATGTTTTGCATTAATTGACTGTCCAGGCGTCTCACACCACTCAAGATGAACGAAAAAGCACCGCCCACTTTGAGATCACACGGCTGTCTGCGGAGCACAGCGGCCTGTGGGAATGTCGGGTCTCCACCAATGGTGGGCAAGACTCTCGCAGGTTTACTTTAACTGTGAGAGGTGAGAAAACGTTACATGTTGTATCTGTCTAACAAAGGTTTCACTCTACTTTACTCGGCCTAAATATATCATACATGTAAAGCTGCTTTGTAACAATGACATTTTGTAAAAAGCGCTATATAAATAAAGTTGACTTGACTTGACTTGACTACTTTAAATACCCTTCAGCTGTTTTAATTCGTAACTTCATTGTTAACTAGTACCGCCTTACCCAACCACTGCCCCTAAACTGCTGGAGAAAAGCAGCAAGCAACTGGTTGTCAAACCAGTGGACACCTACGCTGGTGACGGTCCTATTATTTCCACCAAGTTGGTTTACAAACCAGTGGATACAGGAGACTCCTGGTCTTCCATCATAGGTGAGGAATGGTAACCTTGCCAAATTGTTAACAGGAATTCCTAATTAGAAATGAACAACTTTAGGTCCCGTAGAGAGATACACAATATATGAGAGTCGGCTGTATGTAATCAGTGGTTTCATTCTTTGTTTAAGTGGACAACAGTGATCCCATAACACTGATGAACCTAAAGCCCTCAACCAAATACCACGTGCGTGTACAACTCACCCGACCCGGGGATGGAGGAAGGGGTCCTTTGGGTCCAGAGGCAATCATGGAGACTGACTGTCCAGGTGAGAGTCAATCTGCTGGTTCTTTTAAAAGTGAAGATGGTGTTGACATCTGACCTGACAGGCCTACAGGTAAACCATATTTAGACAGATGAAACTGATGTCTCAGTGTTAAACATTTGAATTATTGTTATGTGGTACTGTTAGAGCCCTGTAACTCAAATAGGTAAAATGAATAGGTCTCTATTGTAATGTTCGAAGGTTTTTTTTATGAGCACACCAGACATATTACTTTGGTCAAGCGTGGGTATTTAAAGTCTAATAGTTATATATTGATATTTTATGCAAAGTCAAGAAAATAAACTGAATGAAAACAAAAAATAAACAGTATGGAACAAAAATGCATATTTCTTAGCGAGGGATTAAAAATTAAGTTACATACGAGTGTCAGTTTGAAGTTAATAGTTAATTTATGACATTTTAGAAAGAAATTAAGGAAAATTTAATCCAACTGCATGAAATTTTTTCAAACTAAATTTTACAGACATTTAGCAGACGCTTTTATCCAAAGTGACTTACATTGCATTGTACTATACATTGTTTCTAATTATGTGCAATCCCTGGGATCGAACCCACGACCTTGGCGTTGTTAACACCATGCTCTAACCACTGAGCTACAGGAAAGCCAACTAATACCACAAAAATATTACAATTCCTAAAATCCATTGTTAAAGTCCAAACTCCACTTCCAATGCTGGGAAAATGATCAAAATCCATAAAAAAAACAAGCAAACATTTAACATTTGTATGTTTGAATTCAATTTCATCTTTAAAAACTGTAAATGTAATATTTTTTAAAACAAATGAATCTATAATTAATATATACGACATATATGATGGGTCATGAAAACATACTGCATAACAGCAATGACCCCTAACCTGTGTCGCTAGAGCCCACGGCCAGGCCAGAGATTGATTCCAGCTCAGTGGAAGGACGTAACGTTACCATCAGATGGTCCCTGATTGGCAGGTCCCACAAGGCCACTGGCTTCTTACTGCAGCTCTTCAGACCACATGGAGAAAAGCTGTGGGAGGAAACCATCTCGCTCAATGTGCTCTCCACCAAACTCTACAACCTGGAGTACCACAGGGACTACCAGGTGGTCGTCATGCTGGTAAACTGTGGCAGCTACGGCCCCCCTTCAAGGCCCCATCGTGTCCACATCTATAAGCAGGGTAACCGAAATCTTGCATGTTTTTAAGTAGGTGCTCAGAATCAGACGATAGTGATTTGAATATTACACACTAGACAGAATGGTGAAAAGGGAGACGTTGTAAGTTTGTAAAAGGGCATCTTGATTGTGCTGTACATGTGGTTCCTTCTGCTATGTACTCTTTATATTTTCATTATATTATGAAAGTTGTGTATGTGTATATAAATATATATATGTAATATATATTATATATATATATACATAGCTCTATATCTGAGCTTTCCTGTAGCTCAGTGGTTAGAGCATGGCGTTAACAACACCAAGGTCATAGGTTCAATCCCAGGGATTGCACACATTCAGAAACAATGTGTAGTATAATAAGTCGCTTTGGATAAAAGCGCCTGCCGAATGCATAAATGTAAACGTAAATATATATGATCTCCATTCAGGCCCCTCCTCTCCAAAGAACGTTCAGGCAGATGCTTTGTCCGTTAGTGCAGTCAGGCTACGTTGGCGGCCCCCTGAGGACCCCAATGGTGGTATCGTCAAATACAGCATTGAATATCAGCCAGTGGGTCTGAGCAGCTTGCACCCGTGGGTGGACACAGAAGATGGTAACACAACCACAATAGATGTGACATCTCTCAATGGAAGCACAATGTACCAGTTTAGGGTGAGAGCCTTCTCCAAGGTGCCAGGGGAGTGGAGCATGTTTGTGAAAGCAAGGACTCCAGGAAATGGTAAGAGAACTGAGAATATTAGTGGGAGAAAGTCATACTGCAGGTTAGATATATGGTTAGATATAAGGTTAGATATATGGATAGATATAAGGTTAGATATAAGGTTAGATATATGGATAGATATAAGGTTAGATATATGGTTAGACATAAGGTTAGATATATGGTTAGATATAAGGTTATGTTAGATATAAAGCTATGTTTCAATTCTATGTAAATTCTACGTAAATCAGCTCATATGACACTTATAGTGACATTCAATAGAAAGGCAAATTCTAGGTAATATATATGAGATATTACATAAGACATATAGATATACATGAAAAAGCTAGTCAGTATCTCAAAGGTGGTTTGATGTCATCTCACTCAGGATATTCCAGCTTTATTCCCACCACTCAGCATGTTGGGAGGCCGATGGGCGAGGAGCATCAGCTTCTTTGGGCTGTGGTTGGGTCTGTGGCTGTGACCTGCGTGACCATTCTTCTGGCTCTTCTGGCTCTCTTCTACATCCGTAAATCCGTCCTTAAACAAAAACGGACGTTCACCTATCAGTCCGGATCGGTGAGTGGGGCAATTACTTTTGCTCTTACACTCGTGCGTATACAGTGGGAGTCAAAAAGTATATATTAAAAGTCATATTTAAAACGTATGACTTTGATTGCATTATATAACAAAATATCAAATCAAGTGGGGCATGCAAGCACATTATGCTACAGCTGTGTTTATACATTTTGCAATAGTGTCTGAACCAATGGTGTCATCTCAGTGGACCTATTAAGTGCACTTGAAAGGCAATACACATGTAGTAAATAAGAAATTGTCAGAATACTTTTGTCTTAATATAGCTTTTGTTATATATCTATAACTATTTTTCTTTAAATTAAATAATTAATTTGTTGTTTTGTTTTATAATGCCATTAGGACATTTAAATACTTTTAGTATAACTTTAGTATAACTAGTGTTGAAATGCTTTTAAGAGCCACGATATGTAAGAGACACTTTTTTCATATTTACTAGAATATAGTAAGTATAAATTATAAAATATAAATGTAAAAAGAAAAGTTTAAATCTCTCTGTTAAATTAAGTATTAATGTATTTTAGGGAGAGGAAACAATCCTACAGTTTAACTCAGGCACCCTGACTCTTACCCGACGGCCGAAGCCCTCCCCAGAGCCCCTCACCTACCCCATACTGGAGTGGGAGGACATTAAATTTGAGGATGTCATTGGTGAAGGAAACTTCGGTCAGGTCATCAGGGCCATGGTCAAAAAAGATGGGATAAAAATGAGCGCTGCTATTAAGATGCTCAAGGGTAAGACCACTAGCCATAGGGCAACAACATAATATTGTTAACAGGGGTCTGTTTTAATAGTAGTAAGTTTATGTGTTGGTTGTGTGCATATACAGAGTTTGCCTCAGAGAATGACCATCGGGACTTTGCTGGTGAATTAGAGGTCCTGTGTAAACTGGGACAACATCCCAATATAATTAATCTCATCGGTGCTTGTGAGAACAGAGGTGAGTGCGCCACCTACTGGCGATGCAGATGAATGAATAAAGTTGGATGATTAAAATGTGCTCCGCCAAGTTGTATAGGGTTTAATAGCTCTCTGCGGTCTCTTCTAAATCTTCCTTTTTAACTTGCGAGCCATTAAAAGGTGCTATTAAGGACACTGAAAGTTGAATTTAAGCAGGTTTATAACCTGGCAAACTACTTGGCTATGTGTTTTTGTGGTTGAGACCGCAGATGAGATGTGTGACAACTTCTCTTATCCACAGGTTACCTTTACATTGCCATTGAGTTTGCACCTCACGGCAATCTCTTGGACTTTCTAAGGAAAAGTCGTGTTCTAGAGACCGATCCTGCCTTCGCGAAAGAACACGGAACAGCGTCCACACTCACCTCCCAGCAGCTCTTGCAGTTTGCCGCGGATGTTGCAACGGGCATGCATTATCTTAGTGACAAACAAGTATGAAGAGAGGAGCTGAATATGGAAATTCATATTTATTGATGTTATTATTATTATTATTATAGAAGTATTTATTTGTTTCTAACGGTGATTATCTCGCACGTGTACCACTAGTTTATCCACAGAGATTTGGCGGCCAGAAATGTGCTTGTGGGAGAGAATCTAGTGGCAAAAATTGCTGATTTTGGGCTCTCGCGTGGGGAGGAAGTGTATGTCAAAAAGACCATGGTGAGTCAAATAACCAACTTGAATAACCAAATAAGCAAAGAGCTCTATGAATCAAACTGGGTCTACACTAAAGTTCATGTCATAACTCTCTCTCTATATAAGGTTTTATATATATATATATATATATATATATAAAACCTTTGTGGGGCAGAATAGTATCTACCCTTATTCAGATCAGTTTTAAATTTGTGCTCTGGCTATATTTTGATGTCTAATTGTGTAACTGAAAAGTCATTCGAATCGTTCATATAATCAGTTGTACTAATTGTTTCCTCTCAGGGAAGGCTGCCCGTGCGATGGATGGCCATCGAATCACTCAACTACAGTGTTTACACCACAAAGAGCGATGTGTGAGTACAGCCTGGGAATCTGTGGTATTGTGGTTGTCAGCATGCTGTTGCAATGATACAGCAGAGAGAATATGCTCAGTAGATCTCACACCTTATTATTTTAAGAATAGGAATTAAAAAATCCATTTTTAATAAATTAGTTAAAAACATAAATTAGGTGCAAAGGGCTCCCGCTGTTCCAATCCAATTCTTCTTGATTTTTAATGGGCAACTGATAATAAGGCAGGAAGGAATTGATAACATAAACCAGGAAGCTCAAAATAAGAGAAACCTGTTCCACAAGACCACAGCGCCTCTGTCAAAACAGACATTTTTATATTAAGTATATTTATAATCACTTAAGAACTCTGCACACTAGAAAATTCTGAAAACAACATGTTTTACAACGTGACAGACAGAAGATAGATGAAGTTTTCTCTATAATTTCGCCCCGTTTTACATCATTTGGCTTGATTTCCCCTCAGAGTCTGGAGTTTGATGGCCAAGGCATTCGTTTTAAATGTATATGGTTACATTAGTTTGTATACACGGTATTAAAAAACTTTCCTGTAGCTCAGTGGTTAGAGCGTGGCGGTAACAACACTAAGGTCATGGTCGATCCCAGGGATTAAGTATGTGCAATCCCTGATTGCATAATATTATAGTACAATGCCAAGTAAGTTGCTTTGGATAAAAGCGTCTGCCAAATGCGTAAATGTAAATGTATTTCAAACAATTGTAGTAAAATGAATGTGTTTCCATAGTCTTGCCATTATGTGTAACCTTGCACTTCTTTCTCATAACTGTTGTAATTATCTAAACTATATTTTAGCTCAGGTTATAATCATTGATCCCCATCAAAGCCAGGAGGTTTTAGAGGTTGTGACATCATCATTATGCGTCATTGTGTGTTAAATAAAAATATCTTGGATTTTCAGGTGGTCTTTTGGAGTTCTTCTGTGGGAAATTGTAAGTTTGGGTAAGTTTGTTTGGAATTAAGTCTTTTCTGTTGCTCATGTGCCTGACATATTTTGGCCTGTATCCATTTAATTTGTATCTATGCTAATCTGTATCATACTGTATGATGCTAATGCTATGAATGTGTTTTACTGAAGGTGGTACACCATACTGTGGGATGACTTGTGCCGAGCTCTATGAGAAACTGCCTCAGGGCTACAGAATGGAGCAGCCCAGGAACTGTGATGATGAAGTGTAAGCACAAATCATTATGTGTTCCCGCAATTCTTGAATCCTGTTCCGTATTGATTATTTGCAGTTGTAAGGGAGACATTAGCTAGAGCTAGTTATCATACATCATACTTAAGTAAATATTTCTATAATTTGATCTTGGTCACAAAATTCTTCTATGTTGTGAGACAACTAACTGTTTGCGTATAACTGTACAGCTATGAACTGATGAGGCAGTGCTGGAGAGACAGACCCTACGAGCGACCGCCATTTTCTCAAATTTCTGTCCAGCTCAATAGGATGCAGGAGGCTCGGAAGGTAAGTAAAAACATTTCCTTAATTTTCACCAAAAATGTATGTGGTGCTTTCCCGTGCGCAACTTGCCAGCATGATGTTAGCATATTTCTATGCAGTGAGCGTGTTATGGGTGGTTGCTTACTGTCCTAAGTCAAAAGAAGGGTGACCACATAGCAATAGTGCTGCCTCTGTGATGCTCTCCTCATTAATATAGATATATATAAATATCTTTCTCCGCACTTATCATGCAAATATTGTCCAGTCATACAGAATAATTGCCGAGCCTCTTCACTAAGTCGTGTAATTTGGGTGTTATTTCGTGTCATCCTCATCATATAGACAAGTTCAATTTTGTTCTATTTACTCAGACTTACGTCAACACGGCTCTCTTCGAGAACTTCACTTATGCTGGAATAGATGCTACAGCGGAAGAGGCCTGACTACCAGCCCCCCCAGACCCAGGCAGGATTCGCGGCCCACGGGAGGCACATCATAGCAGGGCTTTGCGCTACTGCCATTCCCCTGTGGTCAGGTTCCATTGTTCAAAGAGACACACAACCAAGACCACATGGCTATAGAGAACAGACTGTGAAAGGACACGTGATTCTCTTTTGCTAGATTCTGGTTGGATATCTCAGGACATGATCTTGGATTACTCGAGAGGATGTGGAACCTATAATGTGAGCTACATAGGTAGCAGCTGGGTCTGTGGGGATCTGGAGCATGTGTTTAACTCCTCTGTCCATCTTTTGGTGAGGTTTTTGAAATGGACATGCGGTAGAATGACATGGACAACGGCACCAGTTTCATTCAATGTAGCATTTGAGAAACTAATGTAAATGATATACGTTGATGTATTTTCCTTATGTGTCTATATTATATGTTCTGTTTATCAAAGTGGAAAGCCACTAAAACTCTTATTTTTTTTACATGTGATGTATATTAATTAGTGATGTGTATGACATATGAGAAGCTATAAACATACTATATTCATTTAAAGAAGAGAATGTTTCATTAATTGGAGTGTCACATTACACATACATCCGTTCTCTCTCTCACTCTAGCGGGGTTGAGCCCAGGTCTCTTCCCTGCTGCAGCTTGCTGATCTGTCAAAGGTATTTCCTCCTATTCTGCCACAGGCCCAGGACCTGTCAGTCAGGATATGGCAACTCAGTTTCCTCCAGCTCTCTCTCTCACACACACACACACACACACTTTAATAAAAACAGAACAACGCTCCTCCTGAAGTCAAGCCTCCAGTTTAAAGTCTTGTGTATCTTATTTGAGCAATTGCTACGATAACTCAGTGTCCATTTTTAAGTCTGTCATTTCTTAATTTTGACATGTTTGGTTTAACATCGTGGTTCCTCAAAGAATCCTACCAAACTACCTTTTGACATTATTGTTTAACTTTAGAAAGTGTCTTACCTTTGGCCATTTTCTCCTGACAATTTGCTCATTGTACTGTCCTCAATCCAGGAGCCAACCTTTAACAGCAAGCAACGTGACGATGATGCTACAACATTAGTTTTGATGTTGCAGTTACTGTAAAACCTTGTACTGGGTCTGACTCTGCCCCCTCGGCGAGGCTTCTCTGTCAGTGACAAAAATGGGGAGAGTAAAGAAATGGAACTTAATTTCATCACACATTAAAAAAACAGCTAGACATGCTAATCACGTGACTAGCAAAGACCAATAAAACAGCACAAATCTACATCCATAACTTCCAATGTAAATACTATTAATGCGTATAAAGTTTTTGAGTATTAAATTTGGTAAGTTACTGTACATTACTGTAATAAGCTTTTATCAGATCTTTTATTACATCTTAGGGAGGTCACAGTTGCTTTATATTGATAAACTTGATTGTAATTTTATATTTTTTGTAAATTTTATTTAACATGATTACTTTAATAGAGAAACTACTGTTACATGCTTTTGTAATATTTGATTGTACCTTCACCAATTATGCTTTCCATTTTGGCTTTTTCTGATTGTAATAATTAGAACACAAGACAAAGTCTCACATCAGCAGGCAGTCAATAGCTTTATTGTATGAAGACAACACAAAAGATAG
>JAZGTI010021854.1:0-10001 GCA_036877585.1 Botia kubotai | reverse complement strand
ACACACACACATGAGGCCTGACTGCAACACACACACACACACATGAGGCCTTACTGCAACACACACACACACACACATGAGGCCTGACTGCAACACACACACATGAGGCCTGACTGACAAACACAAACTTCTTACGCACACAGATGGGGTGAACAGGAATACCTTGTAGCCACGGCGATAAAGTCCTCATCGTGTGGGCAACAGGCGACCTGCGTGACCGAACCTTCCTAAATGAAAACAGCAGAGATTAAACTGAACAACTCATAGACATGCTGCTAATAAACTCATAATTATGTATTAAATATACAGTTGAAATGTGTATGCTGAGTGAAGTTATGCGTGATCATGCACGGACATTCATATCTAATTAATTAATCACATAATGTAATCGATAAACACTGTATAACTGCATTACAGTATCTCTACAGTAAACAAACAGCCGAGGGCCGCGCGTGAGTGATGATCTCGTGTGAGGAGTGTGTTTGTTTGTGTGTTTGTGTACTTTGTGTGTGAGGATGAGTCTGTGCTTCCAGCCCTCTCTCTGAATGAGGTGTACGGCCCCTGAGGACGTGCCGAGAGCCAGCCACTTCCTGCACACTGACAGACATGTGCACTATACACACACAGAAAGATATTAAAGGAAATATTAACCAGAAATGATGCTGTTATTTATTCACCCAAATCACTTTTGCAATAGAAAAAAATTTGCAACATTTTGTCTTCAAGACAAAATGAAGACAAAATTGTCCACAACAATATTTGAAAGTGTGTATTTGTGTTACTTTGATTCGACCCGAGTCCAGACGCAGGGCGGAAAGAAGAGGGTCCAAACAGTCAAACTCAGCCAGAACATGTGTGCAGGACTCAGAAACTACAGAAACCATCCTGCACCGCTCTGAGGCACAAAAACAACCCACACTTACACACTATATATATATATATTTCTGTGGCTGTGTCTTAAAATCTACTAAGCTGCCTACATAGAAAGATTTTTAGGCATCATACTGTAAGTGCGTTTAGCATTTTGAGATAAGTGCAGCATTTTAAGGTGTCATGGAATCAACAGCATTTTTGGGCCACCTGCAGTTTTAATCATCTGTTAGGGCACCAGAGGCAAGCGAAGAATACTTAGATCCCTATATAGGCGTCATAGGTTGGAGAGTGCAACATTTTTAAAATGATTATCTGAAGCATTAGTGGCATTACAGACACATTGTAGTACAACAATTATGGGCATCGCAGGAGTTTTCGTAACAGCATTTTTGGGCCCTGACACACACACAGGGCACAAGGGGCAATTAGACATCGAGGACTCAGGTGGAGTGTGACGTGTCGCGCTGCCCGCCCCGTGTGACGTCACACACACGCGGTTCACAAACGACAGTGGCGCGGAACGGGTGAGGACGGCAGAAGCAGGTAAGCCGCTCTTGCTGTATTTTATCTTAACAGTTTTAATTAAACACTACACGAATTTAATTGTATAAAGAGGAGAACATGCATTACACGAGTAGTGTGCACGCACACTCGTTCTGCGCCACTTTGCTTGTTTTTGAACCGCGTGCGTGTGACGTTTCATGGGGCGGGGCTGCACGACACGTCACACTCTACCTGGGTTCGCTGGACGTGTTTTTGTCTGATGGCTTTTAATCTAAATCTGTTTCACCCGATGCCTAATTGTACGAGACCAGAGACCTCGTTTTCCCTGAGACCTGAAGCCTTTCAGTCTGAGGCATGACGCCTTTTCATTGTATGACTGAGGTCTGAGGATGTCCTCAAATGTACACCGTAACAGGGTCCCTGAAACGTGTCCACGTGCAATCAATCACAGAAAGCTGTGCAAACGTTCAGCCAAATACGGAGGAACGCAAACATGACGTTTCCAGTCAGCTACTACAAAGCCTGAACGTGCTGTCTAGCTAGGGAGCTCGCCAGATGTTGAGACACAGCCCTGCTCAGCTCGTATCACATGATTCCACGGAAACCCATTTGAGAAAGCATGACTTCACATGACCGTGTCTTTCACACATAACAATGGTTTTATTAGAAACGACATCAGCCTAAACCACAAACTCATCGTGTCAGAGCGACAGATATTGTCATGTGTTTGCTTCAGTTCGGGCTTGTTTGTTTTCGCACATTATTGAGAAGAGATAAGAAAACACACACACACTTCCCCTTCGTCTAAAAAAACAACTAATCTAACACAATTCAGCGCTGACAAACTTTAAAAGCACTTTATTAACTTCATGTCATAAGTGATGAATCAGAAACCACGTCTTAGCCGATTAGCACGACTGCACGTCACGAGATCGACACCAAAACAATCGCGAAACGACACATAACGACACATAAATGTGTTTTTGTGAGCGCTTGTAGTCACACCATGTCCTGCTGTTATCAGTTTAAAATAAAAGCGAAAGATTCACTTCATGCGGAGAAAAGCAGCGATTTACGATCGCAACACAAACACTTTCGTTTCTTTTTCCCAGCGGGATTATTTCGTCGCTATTAAATGAAACCGTTTCCACTATACAAATAAACTTTGTTTACTTTAGTCAACGTTAGACCGGTCTAACACGCCCACTTTTAAATGCAACCCTGGACGCAAGACATATCTAAAAAGATGTATTACGTTTTACCTGCTCCGGATCTCCAGACGCATTTAAATGCGAATTAAATCTCCAGATAAAAGTGAATCGTGCAGTGTGTGTGAACCGAAGCGAAGCTCGTGAGTTTGACAGCAGATACGAACTGACCGGCGCTACTTTCCCTTAACGCTCTACTTACAGCGACGCGCAGTGATTAACACTCAGCACAGGGAACTATTTCAAGAGGCGTTTGATTTGCCGATGAAGTACCTACCTAATTCAGGTCAATGTAACTTGTGCTAAATGTGCTAAAAATCTAATAATGAATAAATAACACGTCAGTTTTATTTAAGAACGGCCTGTTTTTACAAACAAATTCAACTATTGATTCTCGTGGCGTAGGTGTCCCAGCAGTAGACGGGTGTCCACCGGTCCATTAAAGGATCTGGTTGGTATTGATTGATATTTGAGATCCCCAGAAGAATACAAACTCCATCAGCAGGCAAAAATAGCCGAAACTGTGCCCTCAGAATCTTACGACCTTGTAGTCAATCCGTTTAAGCACTAGATTCAGATACACGGACGATTTTTGTCATACAAAGACATAACCATAACTCAACCGTTTGAATCTTGATGGTTTATTTGAAGTAACATCCACAAAGTGCAGCTACAGTACAAGCATTACGAAGCAGTGCAGGTGAGTGTGTGCGTGTGTGTTTTTGACACACAGATCAGTAATACACAACTGAGAAGTCATTATTATTATTATTTATCTTATTTTGTACAGTATTGCTAAATTCCCTCCCATGTCCCGGGAGAGTTAAAGAAGGGAGTCCTTATCAAACTTTTCCCTCAAACAGTCGTTCGTATTAAACGTTATAAGTTCCTGAGAAACCTTCCAACTGTATAATTACACCCAGTTTGGTCACTGTGGAAACACAACACTGTTACTGTTATCTTGCCACACAGTCATTTAGTCACTGAAATAACAGAAAAGTGAACAAACCAAAAAATAACGAGAAGAAAAACAGTTATTTGTGACTGCCGCTGTCCAACTCCACATGGACGAATAAGATGACAGCATTGCCCTCTTCAAGCCCCTCCCCCAGGCAGGCGTGCCCAATAGCATCTCCAGCTCTGATTCACTGGAAAACCCACCCATCTGGCCCGAGTCGGCCCAAGCTGAGAGAAGGTGTATGTGTTCCTCTCCCAGAGTCGTTCCTCTCTTTCAAAGCCAACGATTTCTCTCAGTCTCCTCAGGTTTTCCTCATCATTCGACGAGTCTGCCAGTTTTGGAATTTGTTGTACGCCATCTGAAGCATTTCCCCCAGATGATCTGTTAGCTGTGATGTCATCAGAAAACACAGGATTACTAGCTGTACTAGTTAACACATTGTGTATGAAATAACCGTTTCTTCTGCAATTCTTTGCCCTGTAGACTTTCATTGTCAGTGCATCACAGTAACAACATACAAAAACAAAAGGACGTAGAGTAACCTGAAATTTTATGGTTTCAAACATATAATTCTGGAAATGATCGATTCTGGCTCGTCTTTACAACAGAGACAAGCAAACATCAATTATTGATTACGTTCACTCTAAGCGGTACTCAGAGGGTCCATTACGGTTAATGGCGGGAGCGTGGCTGGGGGCGTGGCCTTACATTAATGCTCCAATACTGCCGTTGAATCTTCTCTTGAAAGGGGCGGAGCTTAGTCAACTGAAATCTCTCCAGGTTCGATTCCATCTTAACCACCTGAGCACAGGAAAGGCAGACACAAAAAGATAACCCGTCATACCACAACAATAAATGATAATAAATTTACTTATTTACTGAAGGACTTTTATTGTGAAAGTTTACTGTAGTGGCCACCAGGGGGAATATTTTCAGTAACTGAGGAACCATTTCTCTACCTTGTCCTCTAGGAAGGGAGTGTTGACAGGAAAACAAGTCCAAAAGTGTCTCAGCAGCTCTCCGGCTGCTGTATATAAGTGCTTTAGCTCACTCTGAATGTCAGTGGGCACTAACTCTACATTTATAAATGAGAGAGAGAGAGTTAATAGACAGCAGACATGTCTTCATTGTAAAGTCTATATTGGTATCATGTTTCCTGAGAGAAGATCTGTCTTCACACAGACTCACGGTTAATAGTCTGTTGACCTCCACCCTGCATCAGAACCCCTCCAGGAGAGAGAGCTGTGATAGCTGAGCTCGCCGCGTTGCTGGACATCACCTGAAACAGACCTCACGTCATCTGAACCCATTCCACCTTAATACACATAACAATAGCATCAAAAGCAGCAGATCACTGAGCCGAGCTCACTGTAACACTGAGCTAACCAGACACAAGCACAGATTCTAGTTTAGAAACGCTTTCTATTTCTGCGACGTCACGGCTGACCATTTTTTGTCGTATTGGAAGGGTTTAATTTGACTTTATGGAAACAAGGAAATAACTTTCAGAACAGCGACCTCTACGTAAACAATAACAGACAGATGCACATCACTGTGGTACTGGTGTACCTGAGTCAGGCAGGGTTTATAATTCCTCATCTCCAGCTGGATGATGCTGACGGACGTCACAATGTCTTGACTGCTGGTGTATCGCTGAGACTGCAGAGGAACCGGACCATGAGAGTATCTTACAGAAACAAACAGAGCAAACACACGATGATAATAAACAAACGTAACTCTATGTACAGACACTTTCTGTATTCCTGTACTCTGTATTTTTGTCTGTATTTACCGGTCTGATTTCTTCAGGTGTAGAGAAATGGTGTTACACCCACTGTCACTCTGCAGGTCGTCATATTCTGTGGCTTCCTGTAACTTCAGCTTAACAAAAACAAAACAACAGCATCATCAGAGCCAAATTATGAACAACAGTCACTAAAACAACCATCTGCTGCTTCACCTTTTTGAGAGGCTGCTGGAAGAAATCTGAGTCTCTGGAGTTTCCATCAGTGCTGCTGGTTTCACTGGTCTGATCACTGGAGGCTTCACTGCACACACACACACACACACACACATACACACACACACACACACACAGAACATTATATCAGTGACTGTACGTACACACACACACACACACACACACAGAACATTATATCAGTGACTGTACACACACACTCTCACTCTCACTCACTCTCTCACTCACTCTCTCACTCACTCTCTCTCTCACTCTCTCTCACTCTCTCTCTCACTCTCACTCTCACTCTCTCTGCTGTTGAGACACTCACGCACGCCGCAGGCCGGCCGCGAGCACCATGGCACTGTGGTGGTTAAAGCGTTTGATAATGGCACAGTTGCTGTTTTCTTTCACAGTTCTGATTGGTGGGTTTGAGGTGGGCGGAGCTACAGTCACACCGTAACCCTTCAGACACACAGAGACACTTCAGAGGTCAGACAGATTCATGTCACCCTACAGATCAGTGAATGTTGCTGTTTCTCACCTCATCCAATGTTTTATCCTCCAGCGAGAGCAGATCCACCATGGGGTTCTTTACCCCCTGAGTCACCATCCACTTCAGACCTGACAACAGACATGAGATCTGCTAAACCTCTTCAGGTAACATCCCACACTGATTACATCCGGTATTAGTTTTCATGCAGTCAACGCAAGTGAAAATGGGCTCCATGCTTTGTGATCCAGACACACATCGATGCGTGATATGATAATACCTTTCTCGTCCTGTTTGGCACACTCAGAGAAGATGTCATGGCCACCCGTGCTGATTCGATCTCTGTGGAAGTAATGAGACTGAAAGAAGCACGTCCAGAAGTCCTTCTCCGTCATGTTGTGAGGAACGTTCTCACCGTATTTCTGCTTCACTGCAGATGAAGACAGAATCAAAGAGCATTCTGGGATTTAAAGAGACAGTTCA
The DNA here is from genome assembly GCA_036877585.1 of Botia kubotai. Classification (NCBI taxonomy): domain Eukaryota; kingdom Metazoa; phylum Chordata; class Actinopteri; order Cypriniformes; family Botiidae; genus Botia; species Botia kubotai. Next base: position 3,525 of record JAZGTI010021854.1, on the reverse strand, counting down.
CCTCAAAATGAAAATTCAGTCTTGCCATTCCAAACCTGTATGACTTTTTTTTTGCTTATGTTGGCAAACAACAGCGGCACCCATTGACTTCCATGGTATGGACACAAAACAAATGAGGCAGTTCTCAAATGATCTTCTTTTGTGTTTCACAAAAGAAAAAGTCACACAGATTTAAAATGACATGAGGGTGAGTAAACGAGATACAAATTGTCATCATCTAGAGATATCACCCACAATGTTAAATTCATCTCTCACCTGTAGGATAGGTTCTGAAGATAGACTCGATGATGTCAGAGGTCAGGTTATACCGCAGTCCGTTACAGCCATCCGTCTGCGGTCTGATGTCAGCCTGTAACCACGGTAACACATCATCACCACAGAGTGAAACGCCACATCTCTTACATACGCTGTAAATGTGAGCAAAACTGTAAAAGTCATGATAAATTTAAACTCACCAGGAACGCTGCAGAGATGCCCACATCCTGTTTGCTGCTATTGTTGTTGATGGAGGGGGTGTGGTCAACAGAATTCAAGCTCAGCCGATTGGCCCAGAACTCCTCAGCGCTGATCACCTGACTCACCACCAAATCCTTATAAAGCTGGAACAGGACAGGGTCTTCCTGCAGCATCCTGCAAAAAACATCAACAGTAATAATCAAAGAGTTTTTCATTGCAAATGCTACTATGGGGAGTGTAGCAGTGAGTGTGTTTGAGAGTTCAGCTCTGAAGATCTGATGGTGTCACCTGTTCTTCTCCTCCAGCTCTTTATTGGCTTTCTTCTTGAACTTGGGCAGGAGCTGCTGCAGGATTTCTTTGGTGGTGTCTCTGTCCTTCTGTGCTGTGCTCTCATTGGTGAAATGGAAGGTGGTGCTTTCGCCGGTGTGCAGAACCAGCTGCAGCTGGATCTTTGCTTTTCCATCCGGACTGATCTTCTGACCTGCACACGAGGGGTGAAAAATAAACGTTTTGTGATTATGAAATAAGTGACTCACACACAGTCAAAGAGGCGCTGGACATCAGACTCACAGCGGATGTCGGCGTATAGATGGCTGATGGTGAAGCGGTCCTTGCCCTCCGGACCCCAGGCGATACGCTCGGCCATCAGATACAGAGTCCCGTCCTGCTTCCTCTGACGGACTCTCTTCACCACCAGCAACACCTCCTCTGACAGAGACGCCATGACTTAGAATAGAGAGAGAGAGACTCACCCACATGGATTCACATATTGAAAGATCTCGGTACACATTAAGTTGAAGAGAACACATTTAAATCCACAACACATCTGTTTGGTACATTACACGGGAATTGCATGTCTGAACATTACAGGAAATAAGAAAGATCATTATATATTTCAGATTTATGGAAAACAATTCATTTTGGAACATTAGATCAGAAGGCATACTCCAGAAGATCGGATCAAAGTATGAAATCAAATCCGGATCAGGTTTTAAATTACAGTCACATTAGATTCAGAACAGACATTAAGGTTAGAAAGCCTGATTCTGATCAGATAACATCAGATTTTAATCTGATCCAATCTAAACCAATATTAAATCAGTCTCATGACAGATCAGCTGGAGCTATCAACACAACAAGTAAACATCATTTATTCTCCCCAAAATCAAACTTAACGTTCAGAAACCAGCTGTGATTCTTAGTGTAATTCAAATATAGACTGTAAACAGACACAAAGCTGTGCTCACTGCTGGTGACTGTCAATAACTGCTTTATTTCTCTATAATAAACGCTCACCTGGCGCTCCAGAACTGCTGACGCCGAAGCCTCAATATTGATCTTGTAGGAAACGGTGTGCGACGAGTGTAAATGACAGTATTTATGTTTTAGGTACAGTCGATACGGACTCCGTGAGTAACAGCAGCCCTCACTTCCGCCATAACAACAAAGTGAAGCCGGAACCTCTTACAGGGGCTGATGTACGGAAACCTTTCAAAATAAAAGTCTCCGAGCGCGTCAAGTGAGTCGAGACACTTTTATTTTGACAGGGAAAACGACCGACGCTTCCGGTGTTAGACGTTTCTGATTGTTGCTGATGAGATTTTAATGCAACTTTCACACGTCGCTCACGAAAGCAGGAGTCGGTTGTTTGTGTTAACGGGGAGAACTCAATGAGCTGGTTCGGTTTTGGGTTCAATGGCTTTGGTCAGATAAGCCCCGCAGATGTGAGCGGGCAGGCGAGGTGTAAAGTCAACACACCTGTGCTGTTATCAGACGTGTGTAGATCGGACTGTAGAGTCAGCGCCTGCTGGAGCTCAAGAGCTGATGTGCTGCACACTGACAGTACGAAACCCCTCAAACTGAAGTATTACAATTATAAACCAATTATAGCACAGTACAAATACTGCTGACATTTAATGTACGTATTTGATTATATATTATACCATGTTATTTAACCCATTTATAATCATTGTGCATAATACACTATGATATCTTGTGACGCATAAATATTAATGTTTTACCTAAGTGTAAGTTGATTGTTTTTTAACATGTTAACTCAGTTGTTGATCATCTGCGTGTAGGTCTGAACCAGTGATGTTGTTTCTGTTGCAGACGGCAGTGATGTGCGCGTGTCCGGGTTTGTGTGTGGCTCCGCGGGACACCTCGTTCCAGAGAGTAAGGGGTGCACGGACGCCTCCAACAGTGAAAGATACCTGACGCTCGGCTTCACGGACAGAGTGGAATGCTGGGAAATACAGCGCCCGCAAAACAAACTGGTCTTTAGGAGGGAAAAGAGTCCTTCTCATAAAACCGGTAACACACAGTTTAGTCCTGATTGCTTTGTTTAAATAATGTTGTTGCTCTCGTATTGTAGTTTAATGAGTGTGTTGTGATGTATGTTCGCAGGTCATGGTTTTGCATTGCCTCTGGTGTCGGACGGGTACATCACACCCAGACCTCCCTTCTTTCATCCTCTGTGCTCTGAACTCTGTGCTGTCAGCCTGGCGCTGGGCACAGAACATGCTGTGCTGCTCACCGCGTCTGGAACTGTGTTCACCTGGGGATCTGGAAGGTAAAAGACAGACAGACAGACAGACAGCAGCTTTAAACTACTGTATATATATATCTGCCAGTGCTGTGAAGTTTTGCTGTGTTGACAGTCATGGTCAGCTGGGTCACGGGACTCTGACATCACAGACAGAACCTCAGATCCTGGAGGCGCTGTGGGGAGTCCAGATCTCTGCGGTGTCCGCCGGGGGCTGGCACTCTGCTTCTGTCAGCGGTGAGAAACATCACTGATCATGTTGCTACAGATCGGCTGCTTGTTATTTTAAGCTCCACTTGCGTCGCCTGTACAAGCACAGTAACTCAACCGTTGTCATGTGTATGCTAACCAACAGAACATAGATCTGACGCTGTTGTTTTTCAAATTTTAGCAGCAGGGGATCTGTATATGTGGGGCTGGAATGAGAGTGGCCAGCTCGGACTGCCATCTAGAGGTTTGGAGGAGGAAAAGGCCACAGGAAGAAGAACCGGTAATGAGCCTGTATCATCAGACATAGAGAACAT
>JAZGTI010021853.1:0-10001 GCA_036877585.1 Botia kubotai | reverse complement strand
TGTTCTTCTGCTGGGAGCTGTAATACTGCTCTGTGTGTATTTCACCACTGAGAGAAACCAGTTACTGAACCACAACTATAACTTGACTGAAGAACGAGAGCAGTTACTAGCAAAACACAGTAAGATATTAAATCTGACCAGAATCAGAGAACAGCTAAAAAACAAGAGTGATGAACTCCCACATGGACTTTATGAACAAGGTAATCACGTTTAATTTCCTTTAAGAATAAAAGCATTTTATTAATAGTACATTTTTGTATGATTTTTATGCACGGACATCTAAAGCTAATATCTAAAGTATTTCATTAACAGATCAGCGCCCTGATAACTTTACTACAACTTCAGTTTTTATTATATTTAATCTGATTATAAGAGCTGGAGTGACAGCAGATGATACTGTAAACAGAGAGGAGCAGATCTGGTGATCTGGTGTTCCTCTGGTGACAGCCCAGAGGAACAAAGAGTCATAATTATACTTCAAGACTCAAAAGTCAGTTCTCTGATGTCACATCCTGCAGAGGATTTTGAGCAGTTTCAAATCAAGAGCAATCAAAGCAAATAGATTGTGTGATGACCCCTCAGCCCCATCCCCTCTCTCCCTGTGTGACAGATGAATCACTGCTGATGTGTATTTGTCTTCCCTCATCACGGTCTCAGACCTCCATCCACTGCACTGTTTAACTCAATTACATACGCTTTCATGTCCTTCCCTTGTCACTTTTGCCAACAATTAACTACCAATAACCAGATCCTCCTAATATGAGTGTGCTGCTTAATGTAACAGGTATAGTTACGTTTTCCCATTTTAATGTTTCCAGATAATATGCGTGTATAATTATTTATTAAATAATTTATTAACGTAGCAATTGCTACAATCAAGCAAATGTGTGACTTGCAGTATAACGTGAGCAAAACAGAGTTTTCAAAAACGGAGTTTGTGATTTTGTCTTTGATAATCACATGTTGTCTTGCAAAACCGGGTGTGAGTGACACCATTAGCTGATCTCTTGAGTAAACGAATGTTTCATTAACACAGCAAAGCACTGAACTAACAGCGTCTCTTTAAAGGCATAACAACAGACTTTGAGGGAGATGAGCCATTAGTACACAATACACACTCCTGTCCTCAGTCGCAGGTCCTACCTGAGAAGACACAATTACACTAGTAAGTACACTAGTAATGCAAGTAAACTTATGATAAATGTGCTGTTCTTCACAAGGATGAGCTTCCTTTCCACATTTTATAAATATTTAATAATACACAAAAATACACAATTGCTTTCTGGTGCACTTAATTAGTCAGGCATGGCTTTTTTTACCCCTATAGTAATGACACATAGCTTCACCTGTCACTCCAGTCTGATGACCCCTGTAAAGTAAAGTAAGGAGGTCTTGCATTATTTTATTTGCCATTTGGAAAAAAGTCAAATCAAAGCGACAAAATTCATACATTTACAGTTGTGTCTATATACATTTGGGCCATTTGTACTAGTTTCTGCTTTTCTGGAACTATTTAATGGGACTGCCACTTTAAGGATGAATTGCTTGTGTTCTCCATTGTAAATTCTCATGGATGAAAGTGTCTCCTAAATGAATAAACTTGAATGTAAATGGTCCAAGTGTCCACAGACTGGGACCACACCTACATGAACTGTCACACCCTTGAATGCGAATTACAACAAGGTTTGGGCCATGCTTAAGTAGTCATAGCATATCATAGGCTATTTATGAGAAAGACTGATTGCAGTAGTTGTCAGAAGTTCTGGGTGAATGAGGCTTTGTTTTGATCGTTACTATATTGACCAATCAGCATTCAGGACCACATATGACCATTTTTAAACGTGAATAATGCGAAGATGTACTGGAACGAAATGCGTAAAAAAAAACCTCCCTAACAGAAAAAGGGAAAGGCCCAAATGATTATAAATCAAGGCAACAAAGCAGATCAGACAAAAATAGCTCTTGAGGAAACGTGTGAGGCTTTGCTAGACCAGAACAATGGGAGGAGAGGGTGGCTCAAGGAACAGCTCCAATCTGGAAGCCAATGATGACCACACAGTGGAGGGAAACAAGTGGTGACCCCCAAGGAACTTGTGGAAGACTTGTGGCTTCCTGCTGGAAGCTCTGGTTCATACCTTCTGTGCTCCCTCCATCATCTTATTTTGCAGAGTGAGATGGGGGGCTTTAGTGCACAGGATAGGGGTCGCAGGGCCAGAGAAGGTTGGAGGTATAACGAGGGAGAGGTTCCTGTCCAGGGAAATCCTGTCTTTCAACAGCATTGCATCGTGCACGAGGGCCCTCACATGTTTTTAGGCCCCTTAGAGACCCTTAGATCAAAAATGCATCTTTGCAAGTGGTCAGATAAAGCAGGTCACACTTCCCCGAGGCTTTATGATCAAACCCGATGTCACAAAGAACATACGCCAGAAGCCGAGGAGCTTCCAAATCGCAAAAACAGGCTGAAGTTCATTGACACCTTTGGCACAAGCAGAGCCTTCCAACACCAGAGGAAATAATCAAAGGTTCTTCCTGCATGAGAAAACTAAACGGCACATTGTGGGTTTTGAGGTTGCATGCAAGATGCGACTGCACCGGATCTATGGGTGTGAGACCAGGAGAGCCCATCCTGGGGCACAAAGCATCCCTTCATGAACGGCTCTATTCTGACCATTGTGAGAGCTGGTTTTAGAGCCCTCTCAACCTCTCTCTCTCTTCAACCCTGTCACTGGAGCTAAATGAGTTCCCTGTCATCAGCTGAGCTCACAGAAGATTCAGCTGCAGGCATTCAGCTCCCTCCTGATCGCAGACACACGTGGAGATGCAGATCTTAAATGGTATGTGCTAAATTGAATGAGGCTGAGCTAAATTCCCCTGTCTAAATAGAAGAACGTCACCTGTCTATCAAAACTAGAATGCCTGTTTGTGTGGAAACAAAGACACATTGAAATTCGGAGACATAATTGTGACTGAAAATCTGAGTGTTGTTATGTAGTGGGCACGAACCAATTATTGTCGAAGCACAAAAGGGAAAACATAGTCAGAGATTATGACATGTATTAAAAACAAACCCGCTTCTTTAAATAAACTTTAGTTCGGGGTAACGGAAAGACACAAATCAAAAGAGTTAAAATCTATTTGTTTAAATTAAGCCACACAGACACTGAATCCACTGTTTTTGACTTGCTAATCACAGCTGGATGCTGGTGGTGTCAACAAAACAACAAAATGCCACACACAGAGAAATACACAGGCGCGCAAACATACACCCTCTTCCAGACAGGTGTGTCTGTAAGAAAACAGCAACATGCCACGTTACATTGCACAAGTGCTGAAGTGACAAAAACATCACAAAAACGGGCAGTAACTGTTGGACTGAGATTTATTCTAGATGTGTCATTTTCCCATGAGATTTTAGCATTTAAAATGATAAATCTGACTTAAATCTGAGATAAATCTTAGTCTGCACTAATTTAACGTAGTTAAACAGTTGTTCTAAGTTAAAGTTACACTAATGCACTTAAAATGTTTATTCAATTAAAGATAAATGTAAATAATGCATCCAATGGTGTACACTGCAGCTTAAGTATGAATTTACCGTCGCAACCAGAGAACCAGAATCAAAACATATGATCAAATATGATCATTTCCATTCAGTTAACATATTTAAACGTTTACAAAGACAGTGAGTCAAACCTGAAAATTAAACTTTGTAAACTTCGACGAGAAGCTGAAATGTTTTAGGGCGCAGTGCCACCTACTGGCTGGCTTGCAAACAAGCATGTCAAATAAATGAGTGATGCATCATGTGACAAAATGCTTAAGTATTAAAAGCTAATGCCAAATAAAATGACATGTCCTGTTGTTTTGTGCTTCTCCTCCGTACGTGCCATCTTTACATTAAAGCTGGATAGGCAGGTAAGCTCCGGAAATAGTTCAAGTTCAAAGTTCAAAGCTTTTAATTGTCATACACACAATGAAACCCTGTACCCTGAAATTCATACTTTGCGTTCCACTCTGAATACCATTAAAGAATAAGATGTGAGATATGAGTAGAACGAAACAAATAAACATATAAACAAACGATATACTGCAAACAGTGCAATAAATGAAACATAGTTGTGGGTGTCTATGCAGTAGCATATATGCATTAATGACTGCGGTGTGAAATGAATGTACAGAACGATATGACGAGAGTCTGTTTTGAGGTAGTTTAGAATGATGTCAGGGGTGATGACAAGGTCAATGTGTCATAGACCTATTTAGCATTTTTATATTCCTATATTCAAATAGTAAAAATTTATAATACTTAAGAAACAGTAATACTTTCATTGATTTGATTTTGAAACTGTTACTTTATTTCAGTACTTTTACAGAATTTTACAGTCCAGATTGAACATTATCAGACTGCTTAGTGCAATTTACATGCATATATGTGATTAACATTTATATAATGTTTTCTTAACAAAACTTGAATATAAATAAGTAATAACAAAGATTATTATTGTACAATCAATTTTGACTAAACTGTATAAAATAAAAATGCTTCAACAATAGTTTTGTTGAAGTGCATTTTAATGTTGTGTGCTTCTTATTATATTTTCATGTTTGAGCAATGTATCAGAATTTGTCAATGATAAATGTTTCCAAACACCTTTAAAAATATGCCAAGCACAGTGGATTTGAACTTTTTAAAATCTCTACACAGTAAATTATGTAGAGTTTGGCCTAACTAGAAAGATGTGTATTTGTTTAGAAATTGGAAAACACTAACAAATCAATTTTTTTGTTATTTGATCTTATTTCAGTGCTTGTTTTATCTTTCATTTTAAATTTAAATAATTTTAAATCATTGTGAGGCCCCATTGGAAGCCCCCAAGCACGTCCCTGCCCCCTGCTTGAGAAATACTGGCCTTATGTATACACAAAATGTAGGTTTGTCTGTTTCATATTAATTTTCACTATAACATTTAGGTGTGGTATGTTAAAACTTGTATGTTAGTCAGTTTAACATTGTTGCCTCATGGGCACCAGTCAGTCAGCTGTCTGAAGCACCAGAGAGGATGATACCCACTGACTGCAGTGAAACTGAAGATCAGCCAAAGACCACAAAGACTAAAACATGTTAAAGATTGATGGACAGGCTGTGGATTCATTAAATGAAATGCTTTATCAGAAATATTAGGTTTGTACTAATTTTAGTTGTTTTAAGCAAATCTTGCTAATGAAGTTGGACTAACAAGGACAACAAAAAATTACCTTAATTTAATTGAACTAAACTGTGTTGACCAAACTAAACAGATTTGAGTAAAATAAATTGTGTAAAAGCTTTAAAATCAATTAAGATAAGTTAATGAATTTATTAAATCTCTTTTTTACCTGTTTAATTTTTTCAGTGCATATTGATTTTCGCTGTAACTGTTCAAAACATCTCTTCATTATAAATGCTTACGTACAACAACACATTGTGACATTTTCAACCCTGCACGACCGAATGCAATGATTGGACATTGAACATTTTATGGTCCTGTTCCTTATATATTTATATACATTTATAGACCACTTTAGTGATCAGATGTTAAGAGACTTTCAACCAGCATAACAAAAAAGTTTTTGAAACAATAAATATGCTGCCTTTAAATTAGAACTATATTGAGATAAAAATGAAAGGCACAAGTTCCGTTACAAGTTACAAGTGGAGTTTATTGTCATTTCAACCATATACAAGTACATAGTGAAATGAGACAACGTTTCTCCAGACCAAGGAGCTACATAAGACAAACACTGAACATCACAGGCTACATAAACATAATATATACATAAAGTGCACAAGTGCAAAACATGTGCAGACAGCACAAGTGGTAAACAAATGACAGTGAAACAGAGGTAGCATACTTGATCATAGAACTGTAGAGGGTGGGGAATGCCCAGTTGTATGTGTGTATATACATATACATATATATATATATATATATATATATATATAATATAGTTATATTATGTAAATATATGTAACATATATTATGTTATATTATGTATATTATGTAAAACAAAAGCAAAATCTGTCCACATAAGCAGAATCTACTCTTTCTACTAATCTATTCTTTCAAACAAGTCACACATTTAAAAATTAAAGAAACATGTTGGTGACATTTTGAACTCTGTTTACTTATTATTGTTGTGCTTAACATGTTGTGTGTTTCAAGATGATGTGTTTAAAAAAATGGATATCCTTATTACATTTAATAACACTTTTATTATTTTTTTAAATAGTTACAGACAATATCACAACCTTCATCCATAACCTAAATTGTAGTAACAAAAACACTATTATTAAAAATTTAAAACATCAAGTCAAAATTTACAGCACTGTTATGTTTTTGTCAAACATAGATAAATGTTATCTCCACGTGGTGATGACATAATCACTGGTATCTTTAAAAAACAAAATAATGTACGCGCAGATTCCTAGTAGAAGTGGACACGATGGTTCGGATCACAATGTATTGTAAGATGTTTTTGATTAAGCTAAAAGATAAGATAGGCTAATGCAAATTACATGCACTTCCTAACCAATAACCATTCAGAAGAGATACTGATAGCTAAGAGCGGAGACAGTGAAATGACTGAAGTGTACAAACCTGAAAAAAATAAAGTGAGGTTAAGAAACTGGAATAACGTCTTGTTGTGGAATTCCTGCATTTCATAACTTGATGTGGATGGAAACCCCACGTGTATTACGCACGTCATATACATCACGCATACAGGCTTTGGACAATCATGGTAAAATTACTGTGATAGCTACTGTGTTATTGCATTTAAATGGAACAAAACACGTACAGGCGCTTCAATTCTAAGTTGTTTTGACTTTTCATTCTCACACTGTGTACACGGTATGTATTGGTTATGCAAATCCGTTGGTTGGTTTATTAGTTTAGTGGGGATAGCCTTTCTTTGAAAATGAACAGACGCCATGTAAACATGATCATCAAAAATGACGTGGAAGGGGATTCTGACGCGGTCACGTGGTTACTAAGTCACTATATAACCGCCGCCGCTTCTAACAATAAATTAGAGAAGGCACATCACAGAAGTCACACAGTTTAAGAGAAATAGTGAACTGGGTATATTTGCGTGTACATTTGGAACTGGGCAAATCAGTATCACAACTCCACTGACGTGACACAGTAAACAGACTCTCTACTCGTGTAGGCTACTTTGAAAATGGCGAGAAAAGGTAAACGGTTTAACTTTGTTATAAGCAAAATAGCATCTATAATACATTTGTATTGTAAAATGTTTAAATTAGAATAATGTTTTATTAAGCTTGTGATTTAACTTCCGATTCTTCAATGTATAGAGCAAACCGCTGTGGTCGAGTGCGCGCACCAGCTGCGCAGAGTCGGAGATCTGTTTAACTGGAAATATAAGTTATTGGAGCTTATATTAACTCTCAAAAACTTACAGACAGACGGAAAACGCTGAAAATGACACGAAAAGGAATTGAAGAACGACGTATACCGCATCTGAAGAGGGTTTCTTGCAAGGTGCCATTTTCTTAACTCACCAAAAGCTGAAAAAGCAGAAGTATGGATTTCTAAGGTGAAGATCTATAGAAGGCCCTCGTTGACATACAAACGCTGGACGCAGCTTCCGGGTTTTTGCTGAACCACTTGCTACCTGGCTAAATGCCTGTCGCACCACTTTCGGACTATATGTTAGCGGGATATTTTACTCAGTAAAACAGCTTTCATCGTCGATTATCAGGAAGAGCGCATTCGTTTACACTGGACTTTATTTCTTATAATTGGGACAGTAACGACTCAAACCACCGGCACGCATGGAGCATTACGCATAAACTTTAGCTGGAGAAACACTTGGACGCCACATAAATGCATTATCATCTAGTTTGTAGTTATTTATTTACTCTGCCTTATGTTTTGCTTTGTCATTTATAATGTAATAAATATACGAAAATATATAGCTATGTACTGTGTAATTTATGTTAAAGTAATAAGGCCTGTAATATCCAAGTACTGTATTTCCACTTCCTGAATACGCACAAGACTGCAAAGCTAATGGCTATTTTTGCTCATATTATCTGTTAAACTTTTGTATGTTTTCTGACACCTCCAAATATATTTAGTACTTCAAACAGGTGTGCATGTTTGAATGATCTCTACAAGAACTGTCTGTTTGATGTGCATAACAAACACAATTTAGTGTTTATGAACACCTATATAACTGCTAACTATTCCACTTTTAAATACCTCTGAGACTGTCAGAACACACATAACTTAAAAAAATGAGGACAGCTAATATTTAATATCCCTTCCAGGCACTTAAAGATATTCCTTTATTACATGGTAAAAAGCAGATGTACAAATCAGGGCATCCATTTTACACAATCTCTACTTCGACAGCACAGTAGGTATTGTTTATTAACAGTAAATCATGTCAAACACCAGCTTGCTTAGACAGGAAGGGAATATCCCCACCTCATTCTTAACTCAACCTCTTGCAGGACAGGAGACAACCAATTAACACCAGTCATGGCAAAACAAGATAGACGATTCAGAGAAATATTGAGTTAACAACCAAACAACAAAATAAAACCAAATAAAAATCACAGTATAAAAATTGGAAACAGCGAAAGGACAAGATTATGACATGAACAAAACCATATACGTGTAAAGACATTGTGTCAATGCAGTGATCTCTAATAGAAACGCCTCAGTAGCCTTCCATGATGTTAGGGCACTGAAAACTCTACTAGTGTTTGACTGGCCATTTCTTTAGGCAACTCAAGTCGAGAAATATAAAATTATATATGAAAGCTCAACTGGTGTAGTACAGCATAAAAATCAGAGCCACACTCCACACTGGAGACATAATCTGGATTTTCAGATCATTTAATTACAAAACTAAAAGGCTGTGATACAGTCATTCTCATGTATTAATAACCAAATGTCATTGAAAAAAAAACTGGTAAAATTTGCACACATTAAACTTTCTTTGAGCATTCCTAAGCAGAATGAAGCGGAAAGAATTTATGAATAAAACTAAAACTATGGATACATCTATAAAGCACTGGAGAAAACGAATGCTTTCATTTCAAGATTATGATTTTATTTTCTTTCAAGATCTTCCCCATTTCAGGTTGCAGAACATTTTCTGTTAAAACCAGATGTTTTCATCCTTTACCACTTCAGGGATCATCATGCCTAGGTACTTGAACTAGTGGCTGTTCTTCTTATTTAAAGATACATGGAGACCGAGATTACTGTGGAATTATACCAGTATCTGGATTAAGATTAGAGTCATGACCTAGTTAAGTACAGGGATTTAAAACCCTTTACAAACCCCTCCCCTTTGATACCCTCCTTTTTGTTCTTGCATGAACTCTGTTTATGATCTAAGTGCATGAACTACAAGAAGCCTCACAGTGAATTGCAATCATGTAGCAACTATTGGCCATTAAAAGAAGACAGAGCAATGCCTTTGTGAAGGTCAGAGACAGATCCGTGACTATGAGAAGAATAATGTCCCTTCCAAAGTATCATCATCATAATCATCATCATTTCCTGTCTAAACTGTATTTCCATCATTACCATCACCAATATTATTCTGAATCAACCAAGCCAGTCGGAGACCAGTGGTCTGAGTCCAATGCCATGAGCACAAAGTCAAGTCCCATTTCTCTCTACTTGGCAGGTTCATTTGGTGTAAGCAGCAACCACTGCCCATAGCAGCTCGTTGGCGCCCGATTTGGCAGCCTCTGCCTCGGGATCAAGATCCAGAAGCAACCGCACCCTCTTCATGGCCAGATCGTACTGGTCATCCACCAGAGGAGCAAAGGCGTTCTCTAGAACATCAGAGGAATGTGCCAGAAACAGCAGCGCTAGCAGACGCTTATCCATCCGTTGGGGCTCATTTACCCATTTCTCCAGGACAGACTCCTGGACCTTGCGAACCAGCCGCTGCTTAACAGTGTTGTTGGTGAG
>JAZGTI010021852.1:0-10001 GCA_036877585.1 Botia kubotai | reverse complement strand
ACCAGAGAGCGAGTGCCTTTGTTAATGCAACCAAACTTGCTTCGCAACCTCTGTTTTCTTCCGATGAAGAATAAAAAATATCGAACACATTTTTTTATTAATATCGAGCACGTGTCTATCGCGATACATATCGTTATCGTTTTATCGCCCAGCTCTAATGTGGACAGAATTTATTATTGTAAACTTTTCTCAAGTAACATCTCACAGAGCCCACAAATCTGTTGTCGTTGCAAAGTATTCAACATTACTGAGCTCCTGTTCAATTCTAAGTCGGCATTCTCTGTACGTTGTTGGCAACGCAACTTTGCTAAAGTGCTTGCGAGCCCTCCTCGTCTGTTCGTTTCTCCTTTTGTCATGTTTTTACAACCTCCCAGCGTATCCTTCAGTCTTGCATTCAACGGTTTGACCAGTCTCAACCTCACGCGTGCTGCACGTGAGTTGGCCACGCCCACTCATTTACATTTCGCGGTATACACGGAATAAAAAATTATTTTACGGTACACATTTCATTCCGTGGTAACGATATATACCGTCATACCGCCCAGCCCTACTTCAGCATGTAACTTGTCCCGCACCATTTGTTGTAAACCCATGAATTAGGGGTCAAATAGACCAGCATATTGAGGAGAGGTGTGCTATGAGGCGATCAGGTGTACAATATTTTTAGGGTGTAAGAAAAAGTGGGTGAAAACTGGCCTGAATTTTGTGACATCATAGCTCTAAATCAGTATATCGTACAGACTTGGGGGTGGGACTCATATCGCTTGGCTTAGTATACAGCAACAAATGGTGATATTTTAACTTAGCCATGCCCTAGCAACCAGTTGCAGGACCCCTAGGGACCCATAGACATCCATTGAAAAAAACTCCTGTAGACTTAACATTGGGCAGATCTTTGTGACTTCATAGCTCTGCATTAGAATGTCTTAGAGACTTGGGGGTGGGCTTATTTTGCTCTGCTTAGCAAGCAGCAACAAATGCATATTTCAACCCATTTTAGCAATCTTAACACTTGAAAATCACAGAGAAATGGGAGTTGGCTCTTTTGATTTAGACACATCCGTCTATTAGTTAACTGTTAACTGTCTAGCTACACCCTATTAACCATTTCCGGTACTGTATTAACCATGTAATAAAATAAGTCATGTCTCCGCTATAGAACATTGTACAGACATGGGTGGGCTTATTTGACTCCAGCTGTTGGTGGGCTTTAGGTATTGCCCTGGCAACTTCCTAGCTACACCTTAGCAACCATTTAGAACACCCTAGCAACTGCATAACATCATTAATAAGTTATATTCTAAAATATCTAACATGCTAAATCATGTTAGCATCATCCTAAGTCATTTAAACATCGTGCTAAGTCTGACTCCAATTCTACTTCTTAATTTCTGACTCTAACTAGAGCTTTCAAGCTACAGCCACCAAGCTTTCAAACTAACCCTAACCCATTTCTTAAATCATCATCTCTACATTTATGGCGGCCATTTTATTTCAGTGTCTGTTGAATTCCAACACAGGCACATCTCATTCTGTCTAATGAAGTATACCACAAATGACAAGAATCATTTTCTGAATTTGATGATCACATAATGAAGTGATCACCTGAATCAAATGTTATTTAACAGATAACAGAAAAGTATAGAAAACATGGTTGTGTTCATTACTATCCTTTTGCAATAGGACCAGCCGGGTGGCAAAAACGGTGCTAGAAGAACCTCAAAAGTGGATTCAGATAACAACAACTCTTGGCCATGCCAAAAGACCTGAAAAGTTCTGAGTGAGGAAAAGAAGGGTTAAATTCTGGCTTAACTAGCAGAGGGTTACGGTGAGCTTTAAGTTGCTTCTATCCATAAAATTTCAAAGACGGGTTCATAAGAACAAGGTCAAGCTGCAGACTTGGGGACAACAAAACTAGCGACCAGTAGAGGGCAAAAGACTCCTTACTGAAAAAGATGACCACCAACTAATTTCAAAGAGCAGCCAGGCAGAGGTTTGCAACAGACCATAAGGATGGGACCGTAAAGGCCTGGAGTAAGGTCCAATTTTCAGCTTTGCCCAACACCTGGTCATCTAATGGTTAGACGGTGACCTGGAAAGGTCTACAAACCACAGTGTCTCGCACCAACTGTGAAATCAAGCCACATACAAGGTTGCCCTAGAAGTACACTTGCTTCTTTCTGCTCCGGCAATGTTTCCCCACTCTAAGTATTAGTTTTTCCAGCAGGACAATGCTCCATGTCACACAACCAGGTCAATCAAGGTTTGGATGAAGGATCACCAGATCAAGACCCTGTCATGGCCAGCCCAATCTCCAGACCTGAACCCCATTGAAAACCTCTGGAATGTGATCAAGAGGAAGGATGCACAAGGAGTGGCATAAAGTCACCCAACAGCACTGTGAAAGACTGGTGGAGAGCATGCCAAGATGCATGAAAGCTGTGATTAAAAAACAGGGTTATTCCGCCAAATATTGATTTTTGAACACTTCCTAAGTGAAAACATTAGTTTTATGTTGTTTTCTTTGCATTATTTGAGGTCTGGAAACACTGCATATTTTTTGTTTTGACCAGAGTTCATTTTCTGCAAATAAATGCTCGAAATGACAATGTTTATTTGGAATTTGGGAGAAATGTTGCCAAAACAAACATGGTCATTTTATTTAAACACATACCTATAAAGAGTAAAACCAGAGAAACTGATAATTTTGCAACGGTCTCTTAATTTTTCCAGAGCTGTGTATATATGCATTGTTTGCCAGCTAATACAATTATAAAAGAAACAAATTTGGCTTATCTAAAAGCTGGTTTTGTTTTTTTTGGCATTTCCTTGGTAAACGTTGACTTTAAAATATCCTTTATTGGATGAAATATAGCGTGTCACAGCAGAATTTAAGAAATATCAAAGTGAATTATATTGAAGTAAATAAAAGGCAGTAAGTTCACATAAGTGGTTTTGAGTTAAAGATAATTTGAAGGACTGCAGTATTATAGGAAATAATGGCAGCCAGTCCGCTGGAGATATTAGAAATGAAATACCCATTGTGTAAAAAAAAGTTATAAATAAGCTCTCAGACAAATGGCAAGAGAACCAAAGATTTGATGACAAAATGGCCAAATGAGAGGACATTTGATGCAGCATTGTGTGAGGAAATAAAAACCTTGATAGATAAATTATAAAACTAAAAAGGTATACAATGAGTAAACAAAGAGAAATAAAAATATAAAGAAGAAAGGAAAAGATTTATTGAAAAATAAGACAGGCAAGAAAAATTAAAGGATGCAGGCAAAGGGACAAAGAAAAAAGAAGAGGTGCTTACTATGCCACCTCCATATGTACCCCCAGGTCAGTTCCCAATACTCAAGGTAAATATAGAGGAAAGACAGTTAGGAAAAGACAAACATGGCTGGAGGTAAGACCAAAAAGTAAGAGAAAGAGAAACTTGCCTGGATTGCTACAAAGAGGTATGGTCAGCATTAGAGAAAATAAAAACACAGTATGAAGGAAAAATAACATGTGGAGAGGAACCGTTAGAACAGGGGAAGAGGAAACTGACATAGCAGCATGGATGATAGAAGCAGAAATAAATAAAAAGATTAGAGAAGCAGAAAACAAGAACAAAAGAAAAAGGAAGGCTTAGACCATTGACTGCAGAACTCCCCATTTTAATTAAAGGTACGCAAGGACAAAATGTGCCTTGGGCCACATAGGACCTTGAGGTGCTGGTCACTCGCCTCCCTAACATTTACTAGGGGGCTTGTAAATTAATTAGTTTTTTGAGGAAGAAACAATGGGCAAACTTTTATCTGTGGGGAACATTAAAGCACCCCTGGCAAAATCTTAGAAGGAGCAAGGATGGAAAAAATCCTCCATGCATCTGACGTGACCAAAGCTGTAGATACTTATCTCATGGATGCAAACCGTCTTGCAGTGTGGCAGGCACTGCATGCTTTAGACAGGGAAGGCATTAGAAAGGGGAACAGCTGTAGGAAACAGAAAACCCAACCTTATATGTCCAGAAAAAGCAGAAAAGTGAAGTGGATCCAGAAGGAGACCCTTTACTGGCCACATTGTTCAGATATGCTGTGACAAATGTCATGCCACAGCCTGTAAAAAGCAAATATAGACATGCATATAGACATGAAAGGAATAGGAACTCAAATAATGGTTACAGCGAAAAGCAAATGTGTATTGAAAAGGGCAGACAGCAAATGATCTGAGACAGACTAATTAATAAGTGGGCAAAGTTTATTAAAGCACAGATTCCTAAAGCAGTTACCAAAATCAAGAGTTTCACTGTACAATGATATATGATCCTGACAGAGACGCAAACATGAAGTGGCAGAAAGAAATGAAAGGGCCAAAAATGGCCAAAAATGATCACAGTACTCACAGTACTTCATAATAGGTTAACAAGAAGCAGCTATGAAAATAGCAGTTCATTTGTAAAAAGATTTGCTACATTTGGTTCAATGTAGCAAATTCTGTTCCACGTATCTTTATACATAGGAAAAATTGGGAAGTAAAGATTTAGGGCCAATAATGATAAAGGCTATGTGACACCACAGGGGAGCCAAGAAAGATATACAGAATATTTGGCATTTATATGAAGGACAAATCGTTGCACGAACCTCACTTTTAATCATTTTAATTCCAGATGCATACAGGTTTGACAATTTTGCAAGGGGGAGGTGATGAGGAAAATTAAACAACAGGGATATTAGTCTCCATATTTACATGCAAGACAAATTTTTGTCCTCGTGAAATGTGCGCCAATGTTGGATACATTGACACCAATAGGCCATATACCAGTACCAAAAGAAACATTCATGCACTTGGTGATGGATTATGTGGATATGATAAAGCGAGTTCAAGGCAAAAGGTGCTTGTAATAAACAGATTTAGCAGATGGGTAGAAGCAGTACCATCAGCAGATGAGGGGGATGGTACAGTAATTAAATTCCTCACGAGAGAAGTGATCCCTAGTTTGGAATTCCATCAGAACTAAGTTTAGATAACAGATCAGGATTCATTCAGGAAGCTGTAAAGCAAGTACTGCAACAAATGAAAATAAAGCAGAGACTAGGGTGTGCCTATCAACCACAATCACAAGGGGTGATAAAAAGAATAAATGGTACTCTCAAAGTCAAACTTAACAAAATCTGTGAAAGTACTAACTAGTACTAATTGGGTTGATGCTTTACCTCTTGCACTCATGAGCTATCGCATACAAACTAAAAGAACCACACACTTAACCCCACATAAAATGCTTACGGGTTGACCCACATCTGTGCAATATTGCAATACAGGGTGATAAAGTGCAAAGTCTTGAAATCCTTGAGAAAATTGTAGAAAAAAACTGAGCAAGAAAATGAAGATAATAGGTTGAATAACATGCCTGATGATCATTACATTCCTATTGCTAGTTCAAACTATAGTCAGTATCCCTACTCAAAGTTGCAACCAGACATTCACACAATTGATTCTTCAGCCCTTAGCCAGACACATAACTCCTGCCAAACAAGAAGTGAATAAAGAACAAAAGATATCAAAACAACGCAGAAGCATTGATAATGAGATCAGTATCAATGAGAGGACCAAAACCAAAATGACTGTCACATTATGGGGTCATTGTCTGTGTGTAGGCCTGAACATTTATCTTTAACTTTAAATAATGAAATGTGTTCAGTGGTGTATTATTGGTATCAACCATCAATCATCAGCCAGATAAAACTCCATGTCAACCTTACCTGGATAGGATTTTTGCATTAACATTGAGAATATTTATTTTATTGTTGGATCTTTTTTATTGAATAGTTATTTCTATTTCTTACATAAATTAAGAATATTTACTTATTTTACCTAAACATAACTTTTAAGAGGCTAAAGAAATCACATTGACTAATGATTCTGGGTCACATCTAATGTCATCTGGTGACCCAGGACTGGACCATTACTGCCATACAGGGATGAAACAGTATGTCTTTAGCTAAGAAATGAAGTTAGTTACTCACAGAAAAATACTGCTCAGCCTCCAGCTGGTCCTGAAGTTCCCTCATCTGCCCCTCGTTCCCTCTGTACTGCCTGAGGAGAGATGTTTCCCTTCAAATCACTTAAGCTTCAAACAGCCCTTAATTATTCAAACCTCCGCATATAAATGAGCATAAACATCTCCAGCCTGCAGCTCCAGGCTCTGGATTCATCATGAATCTCTGACATCACACCACTATTGCACCAATAGTATTTTTATCTTGTTTGTAATGACGTGGAGGCAGAAACACCCCAATGTAACACTCGCTATTACTGTTACCTTTACTGTAGTAACACATTAAGTAATGGCAATGAATTACAGGCAAGATTTTGGAAAGGCTGCATTTCTTACAATAAAAACAATGCCTTAACAACTGTTTAAGTATTGTTAATATTCCTATTTTTGTCTATGCAGCCCTGGTTTCTTTAGGAAATTGTTTTTCAAAATGGTTACACTTTGTTGAAAGATTTGTTTTTTATTTTGGAAAATTGTGGGTTGAAGAATCATACACAATAAGGCCAGGAACCAGCATCAATATAAATGATTTTTTTAAAGACTTTAAACAACAATATATTATACAGCTAAACATTCCGTTTGCTGTTGAACTGGGTTAACTATCAATAACCTCCCAGCTTACAAGGGAGTTTCACCTCAGTGTGGACAGAAAATAAGGTAAAGGATTAATCGGCAATGGACAGAGTCAATGGAGAGAGTAAATATTGGCAGCTAACAGCTTTTTGGCATCTCTATGATAATGCACTTTAACAGACCACTAGTATTGTAGCAGCTGTTTGTACCAAGGCTCTGAATGTTATTATTTGGTTATAGGGGTCAATCCAAACTGAACAAAACCAACAGAAATTAATTTAAAAAAATAAACATCTAGCGATTAATCAATGTTCAGTATTCAGACATTTACCAAAGTAGTCTCTGGTGAAAGTATGTAAAAGATTTAAATATTTACTTGCCTTGCTGTAAAAAGGGTAACAGGGCTACATGCAAAACTATTAATTATTAAAAATTAAGCTAATATAACTGAATATGAAATTCAGAAATTTAGTTTGCAACAGTCAAAAAGGACAAGACCACTGACTGAGGCAAAAGACGGCAAAAAAAGGGTAAAAAGGCAAAGGGCATACTTGGTAAGTTGTGCCAGCTGGAACTCAAGGGAACGTTTGTTCTCGAGGGTGGAATTGATCTCCTGCTTAAGTTGCTTCTCTGATCCCTTCAGCCGATCAGCCTCCATTGTCCAGCTTTTCAGCTCGTTCTGAGCAAGCACTCGTTTCCCGGACTCCTGCTCTAACTGAATCCGCAGTACTTTTACCTGGAGAGGGTGAAGATGTCAAACCAAGTAACAGTAAACTCATGACTATGCTTTAATTGGGCAGAATTTTGGTGTCTCAAATCAGTGTGTGTGGGGTCAGTGATGCTCACCTCCCCCTCCAAACTCTCCCTTTGCTTCATCAGTTGTTCTACCTTCTGCACAGACTGCTTGAGGTCAAACTCTAGCATGGAGCACTGCTTCTCCACCTCCACCACCCGGCTCTCCGCCTGCATGCGCTGTGTGGTCTCCTCTGACACTTTCTGTTCCACTGCTGGAGAGGAGATGGAGGAGATAATCAGGCAAGTGCAAGTTACACTCTTTCTGTGCCAGGTTCATCATCCTAAACAGTCCTAAACAGTTAGACATCTTTATACTATTACAAAGTGTATTACAAAGTGTTTAGTGAAGCATGTCACATTGGTGACCATATCAAAAGTGGCCATAATTTACAACACTGGAAAAAATGTACTAGTGTTTTGCCATTTGTTCCGTGCACTTACAAATTTGATAGATTTATAATAATCAGTGGTTATTAAAGTTATCCACCATTAAAAAAAAAATAAAACCTTGGTACAGGCCACATTTCTTGCAGTGCATTTCTTAACTTGATACCATCAAAGGTAATGTTCCTCAATGTAAAAACAAATCCATAATTTAACATGCTTAAGACATTGATCAATTTACAAGACAGACAACTGAGAACACACAATTTCAATTATATCCTTGTGGAGTTATCCACATTTCTCAGTAAACTGTAATTGTCTAATTTCACAATAGGTCAAGTTTGTGTGCACTTATTTGGGAAAAACATTAAAC
Source organism: Botia kubotai (assembly GCA_036877585.1). Lineage (NCBI taxonomy): Eukaryota > Metazoa > Chordata > Actinopteri > Cypriniformes > Botiidae > Botia > Botia kubotai. The sequence goes on along the minus strand of JAZGTI010021852.1, from coordinate 1,830 downwards.
AGCAATTGTTCTACAATCAAAATGGGAATAAAACAAAGGGCCTTTTTGTTGTTAATGAGGTATTCTGCTCTTTAGCACATGCGTATCTTTGATGTAATGCATGGGATGTAGCTGAATTTTTTTTATGTCTGAACATGCCGTCAGAATCAAATGCCCTAAAATGGGAGCTGGTGCAGGTGGTACAGGTGGTTGTGGAGCATCTGGCACACATAACATACCATGCATAGCAGCTGACTTGGCCTCCTCGATGGATTCGTATTTGTCGGTGAGCTGAGCTTTGGTGACGCGGTGCTCAGTCAGTTCCTGATCCAGACGCTGCTGCAGAGTCTTTAGCTTGTAGTTCAGGTCGATCTCCAAACTGTTTTTTTCCTGAGGAGCACAGAGAAAAGCTGGTTGCACAACACATGGTTAATATTTGTGTGTTTTTTTTTACTTGAGCTGTAAAACAGTTTTTTGAGTTGGGACTACTTTGTGGAGGAATATCTGTTAAACACCTTGTTTAATCTATAGTTTGATTCATATAAACTGCCCCACATTTCTTTCACATCCCTGTCTGGCATCCTTGTAGTTAATACCAAGCTAAAAACTGTTTGTTTTTTTGGAAATTAATTTTTCCTTTATGCCTACTAGCCGACAGATGAGTCTAAAATAAGTACAGCGGTATACAGTGGTCGTGGTAATTATACAACTTGCCAAAGATTTTAAGAATAAAGCTAACTCGTTTTTAAACTCATTTTTGTCCCTATAATAGGAAGAAAAGTCTGAACTTGAATAGCTTCATAAAATGCAGGCACTATAATTATTAATCATATACTGTTATGTCATTAACATCTATGACACTATCACTGGAATAAATAATAAAAAAAACTAAAGAGAAACAAACAGTTTTACTCTTAAAGATGGCAAATGTGACAGAATTGTGAGATAGATTAAGGATAATGGGAATAAATAAAAAGAAACCTTCTCAAGAGCGTTGCATCTCTCCTGGACTTGTTTCCTCTCCAGGTCCACTTTAGTAACAGTCTGCTTCAAGTTCTTGTTGTCCTCCTGTAGACCTGTGATATGAGCTAAAACAGACGAAGACAACACTTACTGGTGCTTTGTGAGCAGAGATGTCTTGTGTACTTCAAGGGATTAGTTCAGCCCAAAATTAAAATTTGATCATTAATTACTCACCCTCATGTCGTTTCACACCTGTAAGACCTTCATTCATCTTCAGAACACAAATTAAGATATTTCTGATTAAAACAGAGCTTTCTGACCCCAGCATAGACAGCAACGCAAATACCACTTTTAAGGCCCAGAAAGGTAGGAAATACATCTTTGAAATAATCTCGGTGACTACAGTGGTTCAACTGATGAGAATACTTGTGCAAAAACGTCTTGGTTACATATGTAACCCCCGTTCCCTCGAGACGTTATGTCAACTAACTGACGTATGGGGTCTTGCTTGAGAGCCCTATCACCTTCGCGTAGTAAAAAATCGTGCCAAAGAGCATCGGCCCGAGAGGAGAGAGCCAATGAGCATTTTGGCAAAGCGCAGTGCGTCGGCTCATGCTGGAAGCGGGGTGTATAAAAGCCGGCCGGCACTCGCTTTCATTCAGGTTCTTGCTAAGGAGCCGAGATGTGTCCCGGCCATTCAGCGGTGAGTTAGGCTCGCGGCAGGGGAACGTAACGTCTCCGTTCCCTCCTTCAGGGAACGGGGGTTACATATGTAACCAAGACGTTCCCTTTCAGTCAGTCACGTTCGACGTTATGTCAACTGACTGACGTATGGGGTCCCTGTGGAAGACGCCGCGAGCCGACCCACGTTACGGGCTAGGAATGTCC
>JAZGTI010021851.1:0-10001 GCA_036877585.1 Botia kubotai | reverse complement strand
GAGGAGGCGTGGTTTTGGAGAGCACTCTGGAGAGAGGGTGGGATCTTATGCTTTCAAAGTTAGCTTGCTATTGCTAGCCTCTCCAAATTTTCCTACCGTGCCTTTAACAGAGAAATGACCCGCCTCTGTGCGTCTGTCTGTCCAGAGCTGTATCTCACTTTCTCACTTCAACCACTCAATGTGTGTTCGCTTTGAGGGCATCTATGCCAGTGTTGACAAATTTCACTTTAGCGCTTTTTGCATTTTTTATAGTCTGTCTCTTTCAAACCAGAAATACTGATGACTTTACAGATCACACTCCAATTACATTCTCCAGAATCAGCATATCCCCCAATACCACCTAAAGAAAGACATTCGTCTGAAAGCTATTTAAATAAACATTTCTCCCAAAACCAAAAAATGCACCATTATTTATTCCGCTCAAGTTATTATTTGCTGAATATGCTGAAACACAATATATGCTGAACGTTTTAAGGATCTTCCCAAATCTCATACAAGACATATAAGAACAGCGATCATGTCTGTGTAAATAACACAACATATTTGTGTGTGTGTATACATATATATGTGTGTGTATGTACATATATTCACACACTTGTTTTTATGCCTTATGGGGACTTTCCATAGACATAATGACTTTTATACTGTACAAACTGTATATTCTATTCCCTAAACCCAACCCTCACAGAAACCTTTCTGCTATTTTACATTTTAAAAAAGCATCATTTGGTATGTTTCATAATCAGTTTCACTCATAGGAACCGCTGGTTTGTCCTCACAATGTAGGTGTGTGTGACTTTTACCATCCTCATGGAGACATGTGCTCCCCACAGTGGTGGAAAAAAACAAGCACACACACACACACATATATATATATATATAGAGAGAGAGAGAGAGAGAGAGAGAGAGAATAAAGGCTGCAATAGAGACTGAATGCTGTTAAGTGAGTCTGCTTCAGTTTTGCTGTTTGATTCAGCTTGGAAGCCGTTCTCCTGTAATGAAGAACACGCCTCTCTCCATGTTTTATACAAGCATCAATGTGAAATGAAAACAACACACAATGTTAGGTGTCTGAATTGCTCAGTGTAAGTTCAGGATTATATCGGCTAACATGATTACGAGCTACAAGGTCCTGCATCTCATTTTCTGGCGTGTAGCTCTGGAGATGCTCTCATGTCTGAATGACACACTTCTGAGCGTTTCATGTCTCTCGTGGAGAGCGATGCACTCTTCAGCTCGCCGTTATCATATTTAAGCGCTGAAGTGATTCTTAGTACAGAAAAAGCTGCGTAATTATAGCGACGGGCGGAGTGCTGATTGCTTTCTCGTTTACGCCGAATATTGACTGTAATATTATACAACACTTCAGAACAACGTTTGGGAGTAACAGACAGACGTCATTTGTGCACAAAAAAAACAGTAACCTGAGAAAAACTAAAAGCAGATGTCACTTCCACAACCTGTCGTTGGTCAGTCATTCATACCAAACTGCATATTTTAGTATGAAATCCGCTGTGACTGTGAGACTTCTGGTTAGCTTTCTGGTTTGTATTACGAAATATTTGATGTATTTTGATATTTATATGTAACATTGTGTGTTTTATTTCTCACCACTAGGTGTCCTTCTGCAATTTAGTATTTCTCATTTTGCGATGAATAAAACTACTGCCAAGTCATAAAAGGTGATCGACACTCCTGCTGTGCTACTGACAAAGTGAACAAATATTTGTAAAAATATGACGATCACATCATGCTGTGTTTCGTCGCTACCGAGCTCAGCGCTAAACATCGTCATGTGATGCTTCAGCACAACTAAACTCCTTTGGCCTGGTTTTCTGATTGGCTCTTTGAGCGGCAACTTATCTGATTGGTGGACTCACGATGCTGCCCTCCTCTGGGCATTATGGGTAGTGTAGTTGTTTACCGTTGAATTCAGCTATAAAAGAAAAAAACAACACAATTGAAAATCATTCATTAAAAGGAAGCTAAAAAAAGGTGAGGCGAACATCTTATTGTTTTGGCTCTGGAGAAATGAATGGGTGGTTTATTTACGAAACCGTACTGCTGTGCTCTATTTGACTTTAACGGTTCACTGGGCACATATTTTCCTGCATTTCATCAAAAGATCAGCTTTAGAAAATAAAAACATCTCGCTCAGCCCGTCTCTCACACACAAACAAATGCTCCAGCCGGCACAGTGGGCCGTTTGTCTCACACATCTGCTTGTGTGAGTAGAGGAGCTGTCAGAAATACTGATAAGTGGCACAGAGGGGCGTAAAGAGAGACCGGCGGAGGTCACAGCCAGTGGCCCCCAAAGAAAAGCGCACAGACTCTTGAGAAGATACCTACAGGCTAGAATCTTTGTAAGGACTACAGTCTTTAAACCTCACGCAACAGGTCAGGCAGCAGCCAAACCAGCACTGCAGAAGCTGCCAGCGTACGCGATGTTCTTTATCTGTCAATCTTTCCTGTGTGGAATAACAGGTGACTGAGCAGAGCCGTGTTGACAGTCTGCTGCAGCATCACATCTTCTAGTTGTTTAGCTTCTGTTATCTCTGTCAGAGGCTGAGGAATCATAATGGAGTTTATGTACATGATGGTTTAGTATTTGGAAATGATAGTGTAAAATGTGATATTTTTATTCATCCGAGTGTATTAAGGTCTCATTGTCGTAGGGATGGTATGAAAATTTAAGCGCAATACTTTGGGTATGCTTATTAAGTTATATGCTTGTTTTAAAATGTAATCTCATATTCGCCCGCCATCATTGGAAAACTGTAACAGCTCATTTTAACAACTCTCCTTTTAAACGAGCCTTTTCTTGCACTTTTGATCAGAACTATACATTTTGCTCTGTGTTTTAATTTATGTTTTTGAAGTCATCTGTAATTATTACTTTATCGACAAACACTCACAAAGCGAAACTCCCTGTGTGGTCCATTGGCCAATCACAACAGAGATCATCATATGAGTCCCTCCTGCTTTAGTATATTCCATTAGCATAGAAAGATTTCCACACATTTCTATAACACAAATAACAATACAAACAAGCCAGTATGTGTTTGGTAACTTTCCCAGACCTTCTTCTTTATTGTTTTATTCAGCGACCGAGTGCTAGGAGAGATCCACGAGGGCGTACTAAACCTAACGGATGAAAAATCTCCTAAATGAGTGTTTAATTGAATTGAAGACAAGCCATCACGCGGTGACCTTTCCGTGATTCAATGGCCCATTTTAAGGTGAAAGACAGTGGCCCTTTCCGAGCGTTTTAATACCTACAGTCTTCCTCTGTGTTTAATGCAGTACAGATGGGCGGAGCCGCTCTCGGCAGGGGTGGCAAAACTATTATTCATCCCTACGTGAGGAATGATGGAATATTCCAGCATGTGAGATATGATAATGTAAGAGCTCCTTCTCTCTCTTCGTCTACAGAACCGCGCCTGACGCGCAGTCGGCTCGCCTCTTTAACCTTCATTTCAATGGAATCATTTAGGTCATTTAATAATGAAAACCTAATTCTCCTGCTTTTAGTTTTAAAGTTTTAAAGGGTAATCAGGATGATGCTGCTAGCACAAACGATGCTAAACGTTTCCTGGCAAATGAATCTGTGGCACTTAAAATCACCATGACAGCAAAATCTACAGTTCTTATTTTTATGAACTATTACAGTGCACGTGTATCCCTGCACATCTTTTTTTTATTCTGGTGCCCTCGTAATCTTTCATTTGAAATTTATAGGTGTACCTCCCCTCTGGAACAGCTGACCTTCTCTGATGATGTCAGTCTGACGGCTTGGGCGGAGCCAGAGCTGTTAACCACTCCCCTCCATTGTTAGTCTGCTGAGAGCTTTGAAACACCTACTTTTCTAGAGCCAATCAATTCCCGGTGGAAAAAACAGGAAACCTCTCATAGAAATCTTAATTCATCAGTTGTTGGTTCTATTTGTATAATAATTTGTTGTTTTGTTTGGTGTTCTCCTGAATATTCTATAAAACACCTTGTACAAATGAACAGCTAATAGAAATTGCCGGTCCTCATGTACAGTAGCTGTACTATAATAAATCCCAAAGCCATTTTACAACATCCCTTAACCCTTTACTGTGGTTAAACCAGTGTACAGCACAGCCTCTCGTGGCTTATTGCTTTATTTATTTTCTTTTTTTAGGCCTATAGTATGACTTATCTTATTTTTGACCATTAGAGTTTAGTGGAAATGGGTGCCAAGCTGTCTAGTGGTTAATATTTCTTCAAATCCATCTTTGCACACGGTCGATTTTCTGATCCGTGTTTTCCCCAGCACACCCACACACAGCTGGAACGTTCTCAAGCGAGGTGATCGTACATATTTCAGGCTGCGGAACCACGCGGCGATCAATAAGCATATTTTCCTGCGCATGTAATACCGCACACATATAAACCCAAAGGAGAAAGGAAACAGGACATATCAATAAAACTGCAGCACTTCCTGTCTGTTCTGTCATCAAGATCTGCACAGATCTGAATCTTCGGAAGCTCAGAAACAAGCTCAAATATAATATTATAGACAATTTGATCTGCATTCTTTAACTACACTACAAAAAAATGCATAAAAACTAACATCACCATTTACAATTACAAACAAATATGATTAATTCCAATGTGCTTCCATCATGAGTCTTTAACTGACACGCCCCCTCTCAGGAAAGCCAGGCTTAAAGCCAGAGGTTTCCACGAGCGACTCTGATCTTTATGCTGCTGTTTCATGTGCACTCATAAATACGATCATTCCAGCGTGACCTGAACGCACCATGTGACCAAACGTCCCCACATGAACAGTAAAACCTGAACCCACCTAAAGTACATTTTGTGGGGCCCAGCCAGCAGTCCCCATGAGGCGAACAGCTTTACTAAACGTACTTAATATTGTCTTTATGAAAATCTAAAACTGCAAAAGGCAATTAGGCGGTACATCCATCCCCCAAAGCTACTGTAAATACAGTACAGTCACAATCTCACTCAAAGAATAAATCAAAACCTGTCCTGAAGTGAAGGGTCATAATAAACACAAGCTTTTGGGATTACTGAATCTCATCAGACATGCTGCTGCTCTTTGTCAATCTGTACAAAAACACAGAAATAAACAAACAAAAAATCAGGCGGTTGAACTGACGTGGCCTGCATTAGCTATGAACAGAAAAAGACTGTTGCCAAAGGTTTTTAATCTGACGGAGCAGAAAAACACACTGTTAAATGGAATCATTTCTGCGGTATCAGACTTTTTTAAAAACTTTTTGGGACTTTTGATTTGAAAAACATGCACTTGAAGTGGCTAAGACTCCACAGGGTGAGCTAAACCTGATGATCCATGTTCTGAATGATCTGAGAATGTTCCAGAAAGCATCTCTGCAGAAAACCGGTCCTTTTATACAAACCTGTTAATATGGACAATTTGGCGTATTTAATTAGTGGCCTAAAAATAATGAAGAATCATAACTGCTTACATTACATTTACATTACATTAAATGTAATATTACAAAGCTTGTTTTTGGATGTTTTACCAGTAATAATCTCTATAAATGAAATCATTTACTGCTCTGAGACAATGCTGCCGTATTCTGCATTTACCATTTCCTCCTCCAGAGATATCTGCATTAGAAATCTGCCGGTAATGACCTCCTCCGCCCGTTTCCACCGAATCTCTCCACATTCCTCGTAACACATTGTGAAGGTTAACAGGTTGGCGGACGGCGGACAGGCTAATAGAGAATTTGCAGCGTTACAAATTGAGCTTTACGGATGTTGGGCTCATTACCGCCGGCAGGAAGACAGACATTCAGGGTGTTAAGAGCCTTTAGGTAGAATGTCACCATTTACTGAGTCTCATTACCATCCATGCGAATCTGTTCCTATCATATATTCCACAAGCACTGACTGTGTCATCCACCTGTGTGTGTGTTTTAAAGTCACTCACATTGTCTGATATATCTGTCTGTTTAAACTAATCTCTAACTCTAAGTATCAAACTTATATTGTATTCATGCTGCACCTACAGATATCTCAAATTTTGTCGTTTTTTGATTGTGTGTGTGTGTGTGTCAGTCCATCTCTCCTGTCACATACAACTGCCTTCACACATATGCATTTGGCAGACGCTTTTATTCTACAGCGACTTACATTGCATTATACTATACATTGATTCGGAGTATGTGCAATCAATAAATGTAGCCTTTCTATGGCCATCTCTGTAGCCAAACTGACATTTCCTAGAAAATTGGACCTGACAGCTCAAATTATAAACCATTATTATAAACTTACTGTTGTGAATCTGGATAAGAGGTGAACACAGATGTGTCACGAATCCGCCCTATAATATACATGTATATTTTTACCAAAGTTATGAATTACAGCTTTAAGTAATCAAACGTACATTTTTTGGTCTGACAGCACTTAGCCGTGTAGCAACCACAAAACAACACTAAAACACTGAAAATAAAGGAACAACCTCAGAAACTGCCCGGAACCGCCCTGCAAATCATCAACACCCTAACAACCATGTTGCCATGTTTGCTTTCAGGTAACTGCTACATTCTCTTCAGAAATTAAAAAAAAAGATAGTTTCTCTCATCCTGTGTTAATTAATTCAGAAATCTCTGCCAGCTCTTTATGAAAAGACATAAATAATAACTATAAAAGACCAATATTGCTTGTGCTTTTCTGTACCGTTGTCCCAGCATGCTACTGTACTCAATACGCATATAAGATGTTTACAACAGTCACTGTGTAAGTTCGGCTGAGGAAGAACTTAATCTGTCTAATCTGAGGGATGTTTTAAGGTCCCGTGTGCTCTCTCTCTGGTTTGTATAGGTGTCTCATCTCTCTGAAAGACTCAGAGGTCATTGGGTGCTCGCAGCGTGATTGCTTTCCTCAAGCTGCTTCATGCTTGTTTGTTAGAAGCTCTGGAGAGAGAACTGATGATGCTGGAGAGCACATGGCCAGCGCGGGTCTCTGCGGACAGGCAATCACCCTGGAGACGATTACAAGCGGCCAGCAGGTACGAGCAATCATCTGCGAGGCTGCAAGCTTCCCGCAAAGTTCTTGCAAGTACATAGCTGAGACTTCTCTTGAATTACTATTATGAGATTTTGCAAGAGTTATTAATGCTGTAAATAAAGCCAATAAACTGGAAGGCAGAACTTTTAAAGTTCATATTGGCAAAATGAGGGAAATAAATTTCCGTATTCTAGGAGTTGCATTCTACACCTCTGTGGCATGTTTACCCTGAAGTTCACTTATAAAGTTTTGTACCGAAAGACAGAAATAATTCAGTTTTTTATCACTTTTAAACCGATTGTACTTTTAAGATGCCTGTTTAGATTTTCGGCACATTCTGCAGCCATTCGTATATAACGATTAAACAGGTTTAGGCTTAATTTGAATTACTATAGAATATTATTGATATATTATTGTCCATGTTTATAGAAAAATAAATATTTTAAATACTGTAAATATTTTAAAGCAAGCTAAAAAATCAATGCACAGGGCTGATAGCATAATTTTATTGGCTATTATTTTTCATCTCTGCTGAAATACAGTTATTCAGTTCTCATGGTAAAGCTGCTTCAGCGCTCCACATCTGATCTGGATGAAGACCTACAGGTGTCTATCCTTCATTTTTTAAGAGGTCTATAATTACAAACTCATTTCACTGTGGTAGATAAAACACGCTTTAGATTTTTTCTCTGACGGAGAAACTTTGAAACATCATCACAAACACATTCAAGCTCTCTGCTAGTGTTTCCATTTTTAATAACATGCGGGCTGTTTCCTAGCAGTTAGCGCTCCAATAATAAAATACACATGCCCCTTAAAAACACTCTGTGAAGATATAATCTATATGTTCAATATGAACTGAAAACCTCGGGGGCTTTTAACCAAAAGCCCCGCCCACTTATCACCCCAGGGTCTCCATCCAGCATGTTCCTAATGATGGCTCCTCTTCCCATTAATTAAATGTTTTACTGTGTGGACTTTGTCTCCTCTCTCCCGGTAATGTGCTCGGGGTCGGAGTTAATCTCCAGAAAATTACCTGCCAGGGACGAACAAGGTGTTGAAAAGTCATTATTTCATCTCCTGTGATCATTATCCCTAAAACTGGCACGGCCCGTTCGTGGACGGCCTTCCTGTCTGTGTGTGATGGCACTTCGCCATCATGACCCGCGTGTTCTCTGTTCATTACCGCATTTTACAGCACCTGCATTATTAGACTCTGATCTATGTGTGCCACCAGAAGTGTCGTTGAGAGGTACGAGGTCTCTGTGTTCGCACTGACTCGCAAATTAAATCACAACACTGATCACCTGCCATGAATATTTTTTCTGACACATGGGCAAAGTAACGACAAACTTCTAAATAGAAATTATTAAGCTGTACTTAGCAGCGTGACATAAAACCATAAAATCTTATACAAAGACACATTTGATGTTATGCTTGTTGAACGTCTCTTCACATCCTGATAACAATCACTGAGTACAGTGGTATAAATATAGGCCTGTTTATATTTATATATCTTCTGGGAAAGGCGCAAGACCATAAAATGCAGCGATAGGACTTGCCTGTCAAACTGTATGTTTGCATAACTCTAATATTACTCTACTATTTGAAGAGGCGTGGCTTTGGAGATCACTCTGAATGGTAGGCGGATCTTTGTCATTGCTAACCTCTTCGACATGACCTATACTTACTTTACTGTGTCTGAAAAACTGCTCAAACAAAGATGTTCTACAAATGAGTGTGATCGTTTTAAAATGCAAGACAATATGACCGATTTCAGGCATTAATGTGAGGAACAGATATGAAGAAGGAGTTTAATACTGTACATGCTATTGAACTATCTGTACTTCCACCAAAATAGTAAATTTGGGGTCTCGTTTACCCTGAGTAAAGTGTCAATAGGGATGCTCCTCTATTAATAACATTCTGCAACATACAGGAAAACTGACTTTCTTGGTTATGCTGCGAGCTGTTGAAACAACAGTGAAACTAAAAACCTGGACACATATCCTACACAGAAATCTGATATTATATACAGAAATAACAACAAAACAGATATACAGGCATATCCACAACATGTCTTTCATACACATTTTATTCAGCACCGGTGGACAAAGGCCTACAGGAAGCATTGAGACAATGAATTTTCTCTGTTTAAATGTCTGTGAGTTTCTGTGAGTGTCTCAGTTGCAGGCAGGACAGAGGTATGCTGGTATTGAACACAGAACAAGAATCTCTGAGATTAAATGGATTTACACGGGCGCGTCAGTTGTGCAGTTACAGCTCATATTATTACTGTACCACACGGGTGAGTGCTGGGACCACGCCAGGTTTCTGTTCAAGATGAACAGTCTTTTATATCATGTGAGGGCTTTACTCTGTCTGCCATGCTCATTTTAGCCAAACTACAGCAGCAGGAAATGGAATTGCAAACTGAGTTTGAAGAGAAACATGCAAATGAAGGAATCTGTTCACCAGATTCACGTCTATCAGCATCACAGATGTGGTGGTGAGCCAGTCCACACACACAAGCAGGAAGCTGTCGATTTTCTTGCAGGTGTCCATATGGATCAATCAATAAAAGTGTGGTATTTAAATAATTATCATGTCCTTGGGAATCTTAGCAGTAACATTGAATGCGCTACATCTTATTGATTGACGTTATGCTAAGAGACAGGACTGCGAAACGTGTTCGCGGCAATATACAAGGCGGTTCTCTAGGGGCTACATGATCTGGATGTGGATGAATCGAACCCTGTACAATCCTCTAGTTCTGTCCTGATCAGCATTTTCTAATGAATGTAACATGAGGATCCTCAGTTCTCTCCTTGGGCGAATTATCCATATCACTGCTGACTGGGAAGGAAACTGCACTGGATTTGAATGGTAATGTGAGCATTGTACTCAATTATAAAGTGTCAGTCATATCCAGGGTCTATAGTGCTGGTCCAAACCAACTTACATAAACAGCC
>JAZGTI010021850.1:0-10003 GCA_036877585.1 Botia kubotai | reverse complement strand
GGTCACCTATAGAGTAAGATCATATCAGTGGAATGAACTGGCGCCCCTGTGTGCAGAAACCTCATTTGTCTGATCACACCATGCAATCACAAAGGACCCAAACTCTTCAAAGATCTCTGCCGACCACAAAGAAAACCTCACACGTTTCAGTCACTCAGCACATTAGAAGTTCATCTAGCCCCAGAGCCTGTTTGTACAGCAGGTTATTGTATGGTGCTTTACGCGAGCTGTTTGACCATACAAACAGGGCTGGTGAAGGCCCACATCTCATTGTCATTATAGATGACAGCATCGCCCAATGGGAGTTAGCTCCACAGATGAGTGAGGCCGCAGAGGGCTCGGATGAACCGAGAGGGGTTCGAGAATTGGGGGGGTGGGTAGTTTCAAGCTGTATGGATTTATGGATGGATGGATACGTGGATGTGAAGGGTGAAGAATGCATGGCTGGGTAGCACGGAGGGGAACGACAATGGAATGAGAGAGCTAAGCCTGGCACATATGCAGGAAATGAGCACATGGGGCGCGGGGACGAACGCCACACCGTCTGGTAAGCAATTACCAGGCATGTGTGTGCCATCCCAGGTTAGATCTCAAACTACAGAGAGCATTTGTGACAGAGACATACACAGCTGCAGGTGGAGGAATGTGTCGCTGTATTTTTAAATAGGTAAGAATGAAAATCGAATGGATGCAGAGGTCTTGTTTTTTTAACCGTTTTGTCCTTGACTCTGAATTTTTCTTTTTAATCTTTGCATGTAATCAGCACAACTTTTTTGGTTAAAAATGAACAGAAAACAGTTATCGAGCAAGTGCAAGGCACAGCCTTACCTTACCCCGATTCGTAATGGTAAGTTTATAATAATAATCTTTCATTTGAGCTCTTAAATTACGGACTGCAGCTTTAAAAAGTTCTCTGGTTCCGGCAGTGACATCATCTCATGAACTACCTTCCGTAATTAACGTTCAACAGCACAGAAAGTTTAAATGCGTCGACTACGTTTGACTACATGAGATTCATCTTAATGACAGCTGCTCAGCTGGTACATAACCCCCACAAATACAGTCAAAAATCAGGAACCAATATTTTTGCTCACCTGCCAACTTGCCGTGGCTGTTTTTAGCAATAGGACATATGCTGTAAGCATCTTATAGACTTATTTAGAAACATCAGACCAGATTCTAGACTGTATTGATTATCATCACAACAATTATCTACTGGAGATCATATTCCATCCTGATGTGTAATACAATCTCAAAATGATTTAGATTAGAAAATGTAAGTAAACTATATTAGTTACAGTGCAATTGAATCGCATCATATAAGAGGGTGCTCTGAATTTTACTGCATTTCAGCTTTTTAACGTTAATCTCTAAACTAATCTGTAAAAAATATTCTGCATAATAAAACGACTGGCATAGACACACGCATGCGTAAATGCGGGTCTCCAGTTACAAGTTTTTGTCTTCATATGAAGCACCAAAAAGCTACCCAAGTGCTTTTCGGCATGGTTTTCATTGTATAATTTAATGGATAGCTACAATAACCATATTTTAGCCACCCTATTTGTAGTCCGTTCATCGCTAGAACTACAATACCCATCATGCTCACACGTAAAACTACAACTCCTACAATGCTTGGCCAATTGTGTTTGTTAGTAAACAAACTACATAATCCTAAACAGAAATGTAACGTGTTTTTCTCCTGTGGGAATCTTTTCACTCACGTTTCGATCACACAGTCCAAGCGTTTCAACCAGAAACCACGTTACATGAAAAGGGCGCAACCAACGAGGTCTGGCGTCCATCCCCGTCACCAAAGATGAAAGATGGACCCAGAAACTGTACAGAAGGTCCCGGGCATAATTAAAAGAAAGCAATGAGTGAGTCATAATGCGGCGAGTCAGATCTGGAGTGTATCATCGTTAGCAGTGTGTCATTTGTGATCACTCCAGCACAATGCAGTTTATTTATCAAGAGCAATATAAAAGCTTCGAGGAGGCGATGATGACCCTCGAGTGAAGTGTGACTGGACCTGCATCGCATCGCGGTGTAATTCAGTAACAGGAAATAAACGGATATAAATAGCCCTGCTGGACTCACCTGTACCGTGTGCATGAGTTATTTTTACACCTTGACACAGACAGTGCTGTTTCGGACGGCCGAGTCAAACCACATACGATCGCTGGGATTAATATGCGTACTAATGGCTGCAGATCTTTACACAAACGTAAACTTACAAGGATATTCAAGTTTGTCATATTCGTATAAATGTTTACTTCTAAACTCTTTACTTCTGACGTTCGATTAAACACCAACAGATCTAGATTCCCGTTTCAGATTAGTTAATGGTTCTTAAAAAAACAAGATCTGTCAGGCAACTGCACTAACACGGCTCATGTAACATTTATTGAGGATTAAACAGACATAAACGTACCAACAATTGGTTTCCATTTACTTCAGCAGAGGTTATAAAGCACCGGACATGTATACGTCTATATAATCATTGTCGTTGTTTGTTATATTGGCGTATAAAAACACTCAATCAGTTTCTTTATTAGCCTATCGTAATAGCGCTTGCTACCGGGCAGGAGGTTACGTGCTTTTTGGTAAGCGTTTATTTAGTCTTTCATTTATGTTTATGCATTTTGTCCAAAGCAACTGACTGTGTATTCAAGTTATCCATTTTATTAGTAATGTTGCTCCTCAGTAATGAAACCTTCCGAGTTTGTCCTGAGGAACAATCTCAGCAGGAACCAGTTCATGAATATTAATCCCATGGCGCAACATCCTCATGAATATTAAGTACGTAATTAGGTTACGCAACACCCAGCCCGTACTCCTTGGTGTACAGGTACAAAACAAAGAGAAAAATATCGTAGTTTATATTATATTTAAAGATAATTAAACCGATCTTTGTATTAGGTAAAATATGTATAAACATTTTAGCCCCAAAGTGGCCCAACAAATCAAACCATTTCCAGCAATAAAATATTTACAGCATTTTTTAGTTTCACAGCATTATTTCCCTGTATTTGACGTATTTGATTCATGTAACCTTTGTACAAAAGGTAAGTTTCCATTGGCACAAATATCAATCAACCCCTTATGGGAGCGCGATTAAAGTAAAAAAAGAGAATGAAACGCTAATTATCATACAAATTAAGAGGGTAATAATCAGGTCATTTTGGGATTTTTTGGTGCCTGCGCCCAGCGGAGAGTGGCAACTCATAGTAGGGCCATTAATTGAAACCCAGCATGAAACTAAGGGCTAAAAATACATTAAAACCGTCAATGTGCCCTCTATCAGTTAATTCAGCAGTGCTGGTTCATTAGCACACAGCGGTAATGCATACAGCTAACTGCACCTGGTCAAACGCCTCAAGGTTCTAGCAGCAATGTGAGGCAGACAGGATGGGAGGGGTTTACTCAGAGTCTCCTCCTGACCTTGTATTGCTGTGGGAGTAAACAATTATATTTTGGTGCTGTTATGCTAATTAAAAGCGCTTTATTTACTGACAAATACCAGAATACTGTAAATACATGAAAGCGCTGTTATACTTTCTCATATTTGACCTGTATGCTTTCAAGAGCAGGTCCAGGTCCACCTTCACTCCAGGAACAACACATTCCTCCAGAGTTTTGTTACAACACTAATCAAAGACACTTGAAGCAGCCAATGAAAGATCACTTCAATTCACAGGCAGCTTTGTCACGGCGCAGTACAGTGGCCCTCCAGGACCCTCCTGACACTTGTTAAAAAATCTATTATTTACTCTCAAGGCGTTCCAAACCCGTACACTGCTTTTGTTTGCTTTTGTTTTTCTGTTTTTTTTTTACCTTTTTGAAGGTGTGGAACAACATGAGGGGGAGTAAATAGCGACAGAATTTTCATTGTTAGTTCATTGGTTCTGTTCTCAGTGTGCTGACGTCAAACAGGATGCGTCTTAATTCATTCAGCCAACTTTCCATCACGCGTTTAGCTGCCGCTACAGCCGCACAGCTTTGATTCGTGTGAGATGACTGCGGGCCTTTGGTGTCACTGAAACAGACACTACAGAGAGAACGTCAGAGATCACACAGAGCAACAACACAAGCGATCTATAATTCGTTCAGAAAGACATTTCACCTCATGAATTAGAGAGGGTTCCCGAATATCAGACACTGTTTGGTCCTCTGGCTCTCTTTTCTCTTCTTATTATTGAAAGCACTTTTTTCAACAGCACAGGGAATTCTGGGACAAGCTGAGCCTGAGTTTTGTATATTGTGCATAGTGAGGAAGATAAAGCAATAAAGATGCAAAGCCTGGTTCTTTATATTGGGCATCATAGCAACACAGCACCACTTTTTTCCCCTGTAATGTAATCACGGGCCGCGTTTCTAAAAGTATCGGCGCAGAAAGCTGTAGGCTGTAAATATGTTTCATATTTCATAGACATGAGAACGAATGCCAGAAGGTCTTTTTTATTTCCATCTATTTGTCAGAGAGTTTCATACACATATGCTCTCAAACAACTTCTCGGGAGCTAAAAATAAAACTTTGTGAAACAATGGTAATATCGCACATGAAATTAAAGAAAGGAAAAAGCTAAATGTGAAAATAAGCTTCAGCCACTTGCGCAGGAAGTAAACATTTCAATCTCAGGGGATCTAACTAACTCTAATTATTTAGCCTGCTAATTTGATGCATAAATAGACACAAACTAAACCTTGTTAACGACTTGATGCTCATTTCTCGATCAGAAACCAATGCGTTGGTTTAGATTACAGTTTATAGTTACGTAACTTGCGTTCTGGCTGATTTATTAATATTATGTCTTAGAATCAGGCTGAACGTGCGAAAATAATAACTGGGAAAATCACAATCGTAAGAAGGGGGAAGAATTCCTCAAGACAAGATGTGATTCTAGGATTTCAGTGTTGGAGGAGCTGAGCCTCCCATGAGACTGTAATATATTTGTCTAGACCTGAGGTATGTCTCTGTTTCTCACTGGATGTATATGGTAAACATATGCATTCGGTTTCCTCATGTTGTTCCACGCGTGACCGTCTTCTGTGAGGCAGAACATTACATGGCTTGACTTATCATACAACACCAGTGAACACACAGACACACACAGCAACAAAGAAACATAAGGACATGCTTAGTTGTTAATATCTTTATTTGTCCACGATTGTTGTTCCACAAAAGTAAGTCATAATGGTTTGCAATTACATAAAAGTGAGTAACTGATATCAGCATTTGGATTTCTGGATTATCTCTTCCTGTTAGCTCAGTTGGTAAAACATTGTGTTAGCAGTGCAAGAGTTGTAGGATCGATTCCCAGGAAACATTCTGAAATGCATAACTTGTACTGTGTGTTGCTTTGGATAAAATTGTCTGCCAAATGCATAAAGGCAAATCGATTCTTTTAACAAAAGCTTACGTTTTAAAGATCATAAAGGGAAGCATTTTGAGCAAACCAGCCAATATCAACTTATTTTAGCCACTGTTGTCAATAAACATGGAGATAACCACATATTTTTTAATAAAAATGAGGGGTTGAAGATCCCTTAATAAGCTCCAGAATCACCTAAACAAGATGCTAATTAGAAAGAAAAGCACTCAGGAGAAGGTCTCTCCACCACACAGCTAATTGACCTTTTCACAACAGTGTGCCTAAACACAGCACAGACGTTTCACACTGCAGACAGCACAACAAGTGACTGGAGGAGAAGGGGCCCTGTTGAAGAGCCCCTGAACGAATACCAAGCAGGGCTGGACAGATGGTGCCCTCTTAGCCAGAGGAGCCCTGTGGCCCCAGCTCACTGTGCCAGCGGGCCTTGGCAGCCAGAAAGGGGTTTAAGGGGGTCACGGGCCTCTGGAGTTAGAGCAGTGTTGGGGGATCTCGATAATCTCTTTGGAAACTGCAGGGCTTTGGCCAAAGCTTGGCAACACAGCTAGACTAGCCAATACCTGCCTTTAAACTCCTTTAAACTTCTCGGGTCCTGATGGAGGGGCCGGAGGACTCAGACAGTCGCTGGAAGTTATCGCCAAGGCTCCGGTTTCAATCTCTGTCTGAACTGCGGCTTTATTTATGTGTTTGTATGGTTGAGAGGGGGGGGGGGGATCTGGGATGAGGTCATTCAGCTGGGTACTGTATGCTGTGGGTTAGCAGAAGTCAAGGACAATTTGTTCAGTCGTGCCGTGTGTATGCATTGCAAAAACCACTTCCTTAATCAGTATGTTTATCTTGTTTCTAGTTAAATGATCTGAACGAGATGAATTTCCTTGGGAATTATATAAAATAAGACTTATTTGCAGAGCACACGTCTTATGTTGGCGTTTATTTTTCTAACCCCATTGACATTTTTTATTTCTTGCTTATTTAGTGATTAATAATTCAAGCACTTTTCACTTCTCAAGTACATGGGACTTGTTTTTATAAGTTTTAGATGATTTTATATGAAAACAAGACACAATATCCATTCATTTCCATTTATTAACACACTTTTTAAAGACTGAAAATGGTACAACAAACATGACATGACTTATCCATGTTATACATGTACCAAATGAATCTTCATTGTGATTAAAACACATATTAAAGACCTAAATGTAGTGTATCATAAACATTACATTATACAAATATTACATACAATTCATTATAACTGCAAACAATAAAGCCATGATTTTCATATTACAAACCATCATAACATATTAAACAGAAACATGTACAGCAAAAAAACAAAAACAAAGAGAAAATCATTGCTCTAATAATACATTACAATATGGTTCGATGGAAACCTAGCTAACAATTTTAGATTGTAAGAACATTTCCACTTCCATTTAATGTTTCCGTTACATAACAGAAACATTACATTTAGTTTGGTTCTAGCAAATGTCCAGTTTTTTAGACATTGTATTAACATTACTGCTTGGTTATTCAAACATCTTTTAATACTGTAAGGTATATAAAACGTTCCACTAACTACTTAAGGATAACGCTTATGATATATGATACATATAACGCTTAAAATAACATTCTACTACAAGTTACTCCAAGAACATTTTTTGATAACTTTGAGAAAACATTCTGAGAACGTTCCCTGTTAGCTTGGAAATCCATCGGCAACTAGTATTCATTGAACGTTTTTGGGAACTGGTGCTTCTGCCGGATTACAGAACCCCATTCAGCAGCTGTTATTTTCTGTTAGTTTTACATCCACATCACTATTATTATGGCACGGTCACGTTTTATTACGCGATTTCGTTTCATTGCTGTAATTTAAATCAGCGTTGTCCAAACTCTGAACAAAACAGCCGCTTCTATCCCACTTAACTGAACGACAATACTGAACAAACAGTTTTCCATCTGACGCAATGGAAAGTTTAATGTGTCTTAATCAGTTTGCCATTTTCTGTATTGAACTGCTGTGGGAGGCACTGATAGCTGTCTTAGATTCACGACTAATTTTGAATTCCATCAATGATGTTTAAAACTTAATTAACGGAAGATCAATTGTGTTTACACTGTAAAACGGTGCAGGCAATTTTTAATTAGAATATCCATACATTATTAATTGCATTAACAAGTTCTGAAATTAGGAACAGACTACAGACTGTTTCAATTAAAAAACATCAGTCAGGCAACGGAGAGAGAGAGAAGGCGAGCGAGATAACTTACCAGAATCAATCTGAATTCATAATTACTTTGAAATGATTCATTGACCTAGTAAGATGGATTCGTAAATGTTGCTGATTTTGATGAAAAGCTGTTTTGAATATAAGTGACTCGGTGATTAACGTGCAAATGTAAATGCTGCAAATTATGCAAAATCTAAATTATTGTTTATGACAAGCTGACCATTTTTACACTTGCTTATTTCATAAATCCTTAATTCGATTAGTTTAAGTAATTGGAAGTTGCAAATTTACATTACAATAATGAGGGCACAAACAGTAACTCACTGTTTACACCCAGAGTTCCTGTCAGAACCCATTAGGCCACATCAAACGGATAGCCTGACAAATAAAAGCCTGTATTCCCCTCATAAACATGAGTGACAAACTGTGTCGCTAATTGGCTGTCAGCTTGAGTTTGTTTCCATCCTGATTGCTGTAATTCCTTCAGAAACTACGTTTCTCAACTTTATTTCTGTTTGGCAGTTTAATTCTCATTCAAACACATTTCTGAAGATATTGGATTGAAATAGGACACATCCTAATGTTTTACCTTCACTAAAATGCTACAAATGATTCTGAATGCTCTAGGAGCGTTCAAAACATTCAGTTTTGTAGACATTGTATTAACGTTATGGCTTATAAGGTCATAATTTATTGGCCATATTGGGTTCTCATATATTGTGTATAACAGTGGTGTCAGACTCAACTCCTGGAGGGCCAGTGGAGCTAAATTCTGCAGGACAGGCCCTTCAGGCGCCGAGTGACTGACCTCGGTGTATAAGACCGTTATTTAAACATTTTTTAAAACCTGTAACGTTTTACTGTAACAAAGTTTTTAATATATAGGATACATAACATTAAAAAAGTTCTACTAATGTTACTGCAATAAATTTGATAACTTGGTTTTGATAACTTTGGAGAACTTTAATAGCACGCTGGCCAAAGTTCTGAGGATGTTCCCAGTGAACTAGTGAGCAGTGTTCTGGTTGTCTGGTTCTCCTGTTCTTCTCCCGTTTCGAACACACACACAAATTCAAGCATAATTTATATCTGAAGAGTATTTTTAGTATAATCGGAGGGTATAAACATTTACATTTATTTCGCAGTAAAAGGCAGCACTAGATAAGAGGCAGATCTAAGTTTTTCAAGCAATGCATCTGTCTGAGCCTTCAGATCATCTGTGCATGATCACAGAGTCTGTATTCTACGAACATTACATGGCTTTTCAAAACTTCAAAACGTTTTACTGTGTTTTACCCTTTATTTTAAGAAAATGAAAACTTCTGACCTTGTTTTATGCATAAATCTCGTTAGATCTGGTGAAATGCATGTTTATTTGCCAATGGTAAAATTAACTGTTTAAGTATAAATAAATGGCACTAATATCTTATGCAATTTTTGTATAATTAAATTGCAGTTTATTACAGTACCAATTAAACTTGTTTATGTTATTTCAGCAGTTGTAATCATTCACTTCCAAATGACAAATTAACTGTCTGGTTAAGCTGAGATGTTCAATCCTATATTTAATGTTTTCGTATATTTTTAATAACTTGAATTTTACACAGTCCCACATATTGCATCATGTTCATACTGTCCTATTTCAACTTAAAAAGCCCATAACAAACCACACACAGAGTATTACAGCCTTACGCAACATAACGTTCACGAGCTTCCATAGCCTTCAGCTGTTTCAATCAACCTCACACTGCCTGAAAGAGCCACACACACACACACAATGGGTTTTCATGTTTTATGGGAACAGTCTATAGATGTAATGGTTTCTAAACTGTACAAACTGTATATTTTATCCGCCTGCACTAAACCTACCTCTCGCAAAAACCTTTCTGCATTTTTAGCTTGATTTTTCATGGGGACCTCGAAAGTTCACACAAGGTCAAAATGTACTGGTATTTACTCTACTTGTGGGCACATTCACACACACACACACACACACACACACACACTTGACAATTAGTGAGGTCATTCCATAGACTTCCATTGATTATATATTAGGTTAATGATATTTTCAATCCCCAACACCTAACCTTTTCCTAACTCTAACCTAACCCTTACACGAACATGACATTAGATTTAAAGAAAAACACGATTTGGCTGATTTATCATCTTTTTTATTTAGTGAGGACCAGTAAAAAATCCTCACAAGTTGTCATATTTCACTATGTTGGTAAAAGGACATTTGGCCCTCACAAATATAGCTAAACCTGTACAGACAAACACACACACACACACACACACACACTTTAAATTAGCAGATGTAACTGCCTTGAAATGGCACTCCTCCTCCAGTACATGCGGTTTATATTCCATCCACAGCAC
>JAZGTI010021849.1:0-10004 GCA_036877585.1 Botia kubotai | reverse complement strand
GAGATATCACTTATTTTGATGGATTGCCCAAACTAGTCAGCATTAAAACATCCAATGACAACAGGTATAGAATTGTCATGCTCTTTACTGAAGCTTTACATAAGAGGTGCCCAATGTTTATGTGACTTTTAACAAGCTACGACAGTTAAGATGCAAATGTTTTCCCGCCAAAATTGTTCAGAGGGTTGGTTGTTGTTATGCAGTTTTAGCCACATTTAATGAAAAATATTTAATTGCTTTAAACAAATGTAGTCGTTTTGTTACAGTAGGTCTTTGAGGTAAATAAAGCAAAGATATAATAGGAAATTGTACTGAAATGTTTAGCCACGTCATTATGAATGACCCATATATAAAGTACCTCACATCTCTCACAGCAACGCTGTTGTAACGGCCTACATTCTGTTTCATTATTTAGCTGTTTAATCAAGAGCACAATGTCCTCGCTTCTCATGTTTCTATCTGCTGCTTTGTTTCAGTCCGGGGAAGCTGAAGGCAGCCAGGGCTGCTTCCACAGTTCTGTGCAATATGTTTCAGTACACCAAACTCCACAGAGACTACAAACAGGTGAGTGTCAGAGCCCAGTTAAAAGCACAAATCAATTTACTCCTAGCAAGTAAGAGTAGCAAGAAGTATTAAGACAAAGACCTTCTCTCTGTAATCTGAGCTTCACTGTAAATCGATCCCTTACTGTATACAGACCTCACACTGATGGCTATTATACTGTGTGTGTGTGTGTGTGTTGTTTACTTAACCTTATATTGGGGACATTTTTGTACCCCAAAGTAAAAAAACCTGACAAATCTGAGCAAACCCTCCTTCTGGGGACATCCTCGTTTGTAAAAGCGCTATAAAAATATAGTTAATAAAGTTTTATTTAAATGGTAAAAATGCAGAAAGTTTGCTGTTAGGGTTAGAGTATCGGTTGGGTTATAGTGTTTTTAACTAGCTGTGTATAAAAACAATAGAAATTTATGGAATGTTCCCATTTAGATACATAAGTAAACGTGTGTGTGTGTGTGAGGGAGAGGGAGAGAGAAGTGTATGTTTGTTTAGTAAGTATCAGTCTGCATGGCCAATGTGTGTGTGTGTTTGTGTGTGTGTGTGTGTGTGTGTGTGTGTGGGAGAGAGAAGTGTATGTTTGTTTAGTAAGTATCAGTCTGCATGGCCAATGGTCATCAGTTTGTTTTTATGGCAAGTCAATAAATGTGGGCAGTTACAGTGTGTGAATAGCTGTCTTACTGTAGCTGTTGTTACTAGAAGTTGTTTAAAAGCCCATCACTGTGCTCTGTGTGTTGTATCAGATCTCTGACAGTTATACAGCTGAGCTGGACAAATATTTACCCAAACCCCTGATTAGCAGACCCTGTTCAGACAAATGTATCTTTTGTTTTGTTGAGTTAGTGTCGGAAACGAGTGTTAAAATCACGTCTCATTATGTTTGAATACTAGGTTTTATTCATTATTTAGGTTTTATTTAGGAAAATTAGGTTTTCTTTTATTTAGTGTGGAGAACGGTTAACATTAAATAGCACTAAAGGTATAATATCTGAAAATATCTGTCAGGCTGTTGTTCCAAAATCAGCGCAACATTGCACAACTTTGAATTGATTTTTAGCTTCATTTTCCCCAAAAAATTATGGTTGCCAGATATTATATTGTTTGGATACGTGTGTGTGTTTCTTCCGCTTTGTGGCCTGAAGTGTCTGTTTTCAGACAAGTGGTCTGTGTGTAATGTGCAGGAATTTTACAATCAACAGTAAATGTCACAACCTTATCATAGCCGGGGCTGATAAAGAAAAACAGCACGTTTGTTCTACTGAGAACAGTGTGAATTTGTAGTTATTATAAATGTAAAAATAAAACTTTCCTTCACGTTTTCTTTTACAGAAAGGATTCACAAGGCGAGATTTCACTGATGCAGCCGTTTAATCTAATCGCTCAGTACTAAACTCACCGGACAAGATGACAGTTAGACGTCTGTAGAATTTCTCCCGTCTTTACACCAAAGTCACAAAGCGGATTTGAGCCGAATCTCAGACACACACACTGAAGCGATGGAGTGAGTGAACTCGAGGGTTTTGCAAGCTCAGATTTATCGAGTGAAAACTCTGAAGTATTACGACATGCCAGAGATCTAGAGAAATGCTTTTTAGAGCTCCAATTATTTTAGGCAGGCCCGTTTGTCTGTTTCTTGGCTGAATGTATTAAAACAACAGGCTTATCTCCCATGGTTACGCTACATGAAGCAATAGAACTAATCGTTTCACCAAGACCTGCTATTTTTTGCATAGTTTTAAAGACTTACCCAAAACGTACATTTTAAATTTGCAGGCAGAGGCTGGTTGATTTCAATGTGATCATGATTGTAGCTTTTATATCGTGAAATTTGGACGGAGAAGGACAGAGAGAGTTTGGATAGAGAACTGAACTACAATTGCTTAGAATAAAAGAGAGTGGCTATTTTATCAATATTTGTAATCTTGACTTTCACGTAACACCCCTGCCGGCTTTTTTTTTTGTTACCATCGTATTACACCAGCACTGACGTGCAAAAGATCTTAAAAATGACATTAAATAAACCTTTGGAGCTTTACTTACATTTGAAAGCACAAATATAACACAGCCACTGCCTTAGCAAATTACATGGAAATAAATAGATGAATACATTTGTATTGTAAGTCAACTGAATTCATGAGCATTGTAGAGCAAAAATAATTCTGTGCTTTGTTGCGTGCCAGATGTAATGAATGCATTAAACAAATAACTGCAAATCATCATTATGTCATATAGTAACATTCTTTAAAATATCTTTCACATGAACTACATTTCTGTCTGTGTTACGTTTTGTGGCCTTTAGCGTTTCACTTCCCAGCTAACAAGGAACATTTTCAGAACAACGTCTAACGTTATCTCAAAGTTCCCTCAAAGTTCTTGCAGCAACATTATCAAAACATTTTAATATACATATCAAAAACGTTATTAAGTTGTTAGTGAAATGTCTTAAAATGTTATAGTATTAAAAAAAGTTGTAATGTAATGTTCTTATAACCAAGCAATAACGTTAATATAACATCCAAGAAAAGTCTTGAACATTCCTACAACTTTTAACGTGTTTGTTACTTAATGGAAACGTTAGGGAAACATTCTTACACCCTGAAACTGTTAGCCGGGTTACTGTCTTCCACAGACTCTCCTCATAAGGTTACATAAGGTTACATTTGAGCATATTCTCATAACCTTCGGTGTTAATGAAGGAAACTGCAGACTGACAGCAAACACTCTTAACTTCTCCAGGCTGTGACCTGACAGGAAACACAGCCCAGAACTGACAACACGGGTCTTGTTCTTCTCATTTTTGTGGGCTTCTTGAGGCTAATGGCTGATGGGTTGGAATGCATTAGGGGTCAGAACAGAGATTGTTGTTATTGACCTTCACTGAGAGCACGGGGCCTGAGAAACATCAGATCAAAAACACGTCTCTCTGTAAGATAAGGAGGGAATCGTAAAATGCTGACAAAGGGGTTCGGCGTACAATTTTCTTTGAGGCATTCAGACAAAAAGTTGTAAAGAAAGAATGAGTGGGTGAAGAGAAAACAATGTTTTGTTTTACTCTCAAAAGAAAACTTCTGTCCAACACTGTTTTTCTCTAGTAGTGAGTGTTTACTTTATAAACAATTTCACAGATGAAAAAATAAAATCCATGACTTTAATACACAAGATAAAAGTAATTACAAGGTTAAGACTTTTAATTTAAAAGGCAGTCCACATTTTCTTCATCTGGTTTGTGTTGTGTTGTGGAATGGAGAAGGGCCACACACCCACAGAAATATGCACATATGACATTACTTGGTTCCTTCTGTATGACAAAACATTTTTTATCTCAAAAGCACGCACACCCATTTAACACGATGCACAGCTCTCTCACATCAAAGTTGAGCACTTCTGTTACTCTCACAAAATATAAAGCTAATTTATCTTCAAAACTTCGTTTAAAGCAACCGACGCGTCACATTGTCCAAAGGTAACTACGGAATTCACTGGTGGAACAGAACTGTTCATTATTTGTAGCGGTCAGTAGTGTCGACATGCGGTTCTGCTGACACCTACTGGAGGAAAAAAGAATAGACCGCTTTATTTTACAACTTCACCTTCAAGATCCTTTTTCTTCATAACATTCCACATTAAATGAATGTGAAAAAAATATATATATCTATAAAAATATTTCTCAGCAGGAGAAAGGAAAATGTTAAAATATGATCATTATTAACCACACATTTGCACAGTCTCTCAGTACTTTGCCCTGAAAATATTGGGATGACACAATAAACGATAGGAATTATAACTTATTTTGCTTGTGGGAACTTTTTGCTAAGATACTCTAATTAAAACACCAGGAATCGCCTTCCTGGTTCTATATTTTCACAGTTCTTTTAAAAACGTATTTTCCTGCTCTGAAATAGAGTAAACATTTAAATAATATATTTTCATGACGCAAGTAACAAGGTAATCTGTATCCTTCTGTGGCAGAACAAATGAGACTCTTTTCTTTAAAAATCTAAAGGCGGGAAAGCACCACTCAGAAAGTGAACGTTTCGGTGGAGAGGTAAGACTCTCAGCGGCAGAGCAGCCACAGATCAATGCAGTGAGATCAAGGTCTCAGACAAATACAGAAATCTTCACGTCCCCAAGACACCAAAACATCTCGCTGTGGCATAAAGTTCTTTTTTAAATCCGTGTGATTTGATCCATGTGATCACACCTCAGTGCATCTGCTGTCATACACAGCACTCATTTCCCTGTCGGAGACAGAAAAAGAACAATAATCAGCACCACAGAGAGGGAAAAAGAGAGGGAAAAGGGATATTGAGAGGGGAAAAGAGGGATATTAAAAGGGATATTAAGAGGGAAAAAGAGAGGGAAAAGGGATATTGAAAGGGGAAAAGAGGGAAAAGGGATATTAAGAGGGAAAAAGAGAGGGAAGAGGGATATTGAGAGGGAAAAAGAGAGGGAAGAGGGATATTGAGAGGGAAAAAGAGAGGGAAAAGGGATATTGAGAGGGGAAAAGAGGGAAAAGGGATATTGAGAGGGGAAAAGAGGGAAAAGGGATATTGAGAGGGGAAAAGAGGGAAAAGGGATATTAAGAGGGAAAAAGAGAGGGAAGAGGGATATTGAGAGGGAAAAAGAGAGGGAAAAGGGAAATTGAGAGGGGAAAAGAGGGAAAAGGGATATTGAAAGGGGAAAGGAGGGAAAAGGGATATTAAGAGGGAAAAAGAGATGGAAAAAGCGATATTAAAATCTTATAATAAGTTAATAATATAATAGTTTTTATTTTGTTAGGACACAGAATTATACTTTTTTATACATATTTTAATGCCTTTGTGTTATGTGGGAGGAGCTATAAGTTCAAGTACTCGGCAAGGTGAATACACTTACAGAAGTTCCTTTTTAAGTCTCTTCAGTTTGTCCTCCAGTCTTTCATTCTTCACTCTGATGGGATTGTCGGGTATAAACCAGGCGGCAATAAACTTGCACAACACCACCACATGCTGTGCAGAGAGAAGCGTACAACATTTATACGCCTGCTTTTAAAAAATTCTGCTGCTAGTTAATAGTCATGATTCATGTTTGATTCACTTGGTAAAGTGAAGAACGAAAACGCTTGAAATAACACAAAACGTAGAAATAAAGACACAAATTCAAAAGCTTCACCTCAAACAGAATAACGAAGGCGAAGCGCATTGCCAGAATCAGCCAAAACTGTGGGGTGAGACTCTGGTCCTCATTACTGCGGTAGTCTCTATAACTGTGGAACACACAGAAGCAAACCGTACACGTTCAGTGAAAATATTATAGGGCTTTATCACCCATGTCACCTAGTCATGTTTGTGTCATCATTTGTCCCTCATTCGTCTGCATGAACTTATCAGTTATTATTAAAAGTTACATAAAATTGATTTGGCCTCAAAAAAAGACCTAAAAAACGCCGCTGCCCACCTGCACTGAGAAACATTGAATCCGTTGTCTGTGACCATCTGTTTGAGAGTGAAGTCTTTTCGCACGTTGACATCAGACATGTATGCTGTGGCCAGAGTGCCGTTGATGTAGCCAGTCATACAGCTGTCAGACATAATTAACACACAATTAATTCACACGCTGTAATCCAATATAAGCAATAGAGTTTATCAATATCTCAATATTACCACAGATGCGTTACACTTTCTAGAATGTGGAAAAAGTCCCTTTTATTTACTTTCAAATGCTTGTCAACACAATGTGGATGAAAGTAAATTGGGATGTGTTCTGTTTACAACTAATTCGACTATCCTTGTACCCTATTCCCTTCCCTCTCTGTGTGAAAGCTTTGGGGGGTTTGGGGAAAGGAGATTGTAGAAGGAGGTTGTGAGGCTTAAAAGTAACACTCAAGATACGCTTTTTAATATAATAGTTCATCCAAAAATAAAAATGATCCTATAATTTTCTTCCCCTTAAGCCATTCTATGTGTATACAGATATGCTTACATATCAATCACTTAATAAGCTGAAAAATATTACATTTTCTTTTAAAAACATATTTCACTTTAGAAGACTTTCCTTTAGCAGCTGGAGTTATGGAGTATGGATTCAACTTTTATGATGGATGTGCCTTTTGGAGCTTCAAATCTCGGGCACCATTCACTGCCATTAAAAAGCTGGGAAGTGCCAGGAAAATCGAATGAAAGATTCAAATGTTTCGAATGAAAGAAGAAAGATATAGACACCTCGGATGCCTTGAGGGGGAGGATTTTACCGGCTAATTTCCATTTTTTGGTGAACAACTTTGTCATATTGTCTGGCTGGGGCAACCCTACAACATGATTATTGTGGTTATTCTTCTGTCTGTGTTCCCTGCAAACGTTTTTTGCGTTTTGGAACACAAGAATCATGATTTGATAATGAATGCAAAAGCAACAGGACATTATTTGGGGCAGTACTCACTCCAGGCCATCTCTGGTGCTGTTAGCACAAGGTCCATAATGGTAACGATACACCAGACGCGGGATGAAGTCAGAGGTAATGCCAATCACCAGCCCGTTAGCAATGACAGCCATCACCCCGACAGCTTCTAGTATTCTAGTCCACACACCTGCAATAAAACACGCGAAAACATGATGAACGCTAACAGAGAACGTTCCCAGAACACTGGCTAACGTTCTCTAAAAGGTCTTCCAAAGTTATCAAAAATGTTCTTGCAGTAACAACATTGCAGCGGTAGAAAGTTTTTAACGTCATACATCATTTTTAAGTTGTTAGTGAAACGTTTTAAAAAAGTTGCAAAAATAACGTTTTTATAGCCAAGCCATAACGGTAATACAGTGGGTAAAAAAACGGGACGTTTTGAACGTTCCTAGAACTTTCAAAATAAAATGTTTAACGTTTTATAACTTAAAAACGCAACACTTACCAATGTCATTAGTTTTTTTGGGCACTAGGCGGCGCTCAAGGGCGACCATCTTGATGGCATCCAGTCTGATCTCAAATATATTATTGATCAAAGCCAAAAAAGGAGCCAGAGGGAACGCGGCCACGAAAATGGTGGTGAAACAGAATTGAAGAACTAGAACCACAGGAGAAAGTTACAGAATTTTAACTTGGCCACATCAGTGTAAATAACGTACATTCAATTACTGCAAAGATTACTCCACATCTGTCCAAAATATACAAAAAAATACATTCACAATACAGACTACCGCACACTGCTGGTTTGGAGTCATTAAATTGAAATGCTTTTGGTAAGACAGCTGTACTGTAAAACTAGGGTGTAACAGGTAACCAAGAGAGATACAAACCCATTTCCAAAAACTCATTAAACAAGCTGAAACTGTTGACATCATTCAAATGGTAATTGTCCAGCCAGTTACGAAGCTTGCACAGATCACATGGGTCATAGTTCGTCCCCTCTTCACGACATGCCTTTCTGTAACAGTCGCCA
This sequence comes from Botia kubotai, assembly GCA_036877585.1. NCBI lineage: Eukaryota > Metazoa > Chordata > Actinopteri > Cypriniformes > Botiidae > Botia > Botia kubotai. Next base: position 2,035 of record JAZGTI010021849.1, on the reverse strand, counting down.
CACTTTCTGCGCACGGTCTTGGCTTTGGTTCGCTTAACGCACAGCTTTAACCAGCTGAAAGAGACCAAACACAGGGACAAAGAAAAGAGAGACGCAAGTTATTCAGTTAGCACTGGCAAATGTCTAATGTGTCGGAAAGGACTTGGTTTTTGTGACACTTACGGCACGGAGAACTCAAATACGTTGTTAAAGACTTGTTTGAGCAACAGGATAACGGACATCTGAATGAACAGATCCGTGAGGCAGCCGCTCGGATGACACTAACAGAGAAAAATAACGGAATGTTACCGTTGTGATTTTTCGGTTCCATTACATGCGATTCTAACATTACTCTGACGTCACCTCTTCCAGTCTCCATTTTCCTGCTATTCGAACGTAGTTTCCTGGATAGCCATTAATCCTGAGCAAAGCATAAACGGACACTTATAACAGCCTGTTATTGTATTAAATAACTGCATGCTACACACACGCGCACACAAATGGACACATTACCTTCCCAGAAAAAACGCCACGTAAAACAGCGACGAGAAGAGAGTGAAAAACTGAAACGTAAACATCTTTACAGTAAAGCTCCTCTCGGTGGCGGCAAACGAGCGAGTCTTCTCTGTAAATACAGCATTTGTCAACAGCATGATGGTTTGTGGGTTTATTAAGGAATAATAAATGATTTTACACAAAGTATTTCTACATTTAATACCCACCAAATGCGCACAGTTTAAAAGACACAAATCTGTTGACCTAAAAAAAAGAGAGACAGTTAATTAGGAAGTGCAATTTTTTGGATGGTAAAAGGCACACACACCTACATTGTGGGGACCAGCCAGCGGTCTCCATGAGGGAACTCGATTATTAAGCACATTAAATTATGCTTTTTTAAAAAGGTAAAAATGCAAAAAGGTTTCTGTGAGGGTAAGATAATAGAATATACAGTTTGTACAATATAAAAGTCATTATGTCTATGGAAAGTTCTCACAAAGCATAGAAACTGCGTGTGTGTATAGTAATTATAAATACATATATATACTAATCAGTAGTACTAATCATATTTACTAATATATATACTAATGATTATACTAATCATATATACAGTACTAATATACTAACTAGTATATACTCATATAGTATATACTAAGTATATACTAATCATAAGTACTAATCAGTCAGTACTTACCCGAGTCATGACCTGAATAGTGACATAATGCAGAACTGCACCAGATAACATGGCTATAGTGGTGGAATGATCACGCAGGAAGTGCCAGTCGCTCTCGGACAGCAATATCGCAGCTAAAACACGACAGATCACCAGTGCGTGAGTCAGACCAATGATCACCACCAACTGAAAGCAAAGCAGACAAAGGTATCACGTTTATCTCTTTATTAAACCATACGTGATCATATGAATGCAACAAATAAACAGACATACAACACGTTCATAGCGTTTATCATTTACGTGCAAACTCTGGTTCTCACCACTATTGTGACCAGAAGAATCACCAGTATGCTGCGGAAGTATGAGTGTTTGTACGTTTTTGGCAAACACTGGGGATCATTCACGATATCCAGAATAAGCTCTTCCTGTGGACAGAAGCCTCGTTCAACTCCAGCAGATGATGCGCAAAAATGACAGAAAAGTAAAGACAGGACAGATCTTCACCTCCTCCTCACACCAGTCATACACCTTCCATTTCGACACATACAGAGATCGGTGTCTCTTCCACAGCTCCAAGAACAGTGTGGCTATTAAAATAACATAAGCATCAATAAATGTATGCAAACAATATGCATTTGGCGTGAGCTAACGAACAAAACTTACCCCAAATCGCCATAAACATGGCAAATGCCACCGTCCCTTCATTGTCAAACAGTTGGTTGACCTGTTTGTAAATAAATGAAATCATTTGTTAGTTTAAAGGATATAGAAAACACAGAGGAATAAAATGGCAGGATTTTGTCCCCATTTATTCTGACTAAGTGGTCTAAATATATTTATATACACATGTATCTTCTGTGGAAGGCACAGGACTGTAAAATGTTC
>JAZGTI010021847.1:0-10005 GCA_036877585.1 Botia kubotai | reverse complement strand
AACACTACAGCTCTATCTTACAGAGTCACATCATTATAACTTTCATCTGAAGCTATTTTACTGGGAACAAATATGCAACATATCCATATTTAACCACCGTTTAACATAATCATCAATCTACATATTTTGTAGCACAAGCTGAAATGGTACAGAATGTTCTCGCACCAGTTTTGTGTCCATCTTTGCTTTAATGTCTCTGGCGAGTGTTAAGAATGCCTGTGAGCAAACAGAAGACATGTGACATCACAGCTGCATTAGACCTGCAGATATCATATCATATAAATGAAGATAACACTCATAAACACTTACATTCTCAACGTTGATGTTGGCCTTTGCACTCGTCTCCATGAACTTAATTCCATATTCTAACGCCAGCTAAACAGAGCAGAGCTACAGCTGAATTATCAAACTAGTGTGATTATCAAACTCATCTAACTAGTGTGATTTATAAAACCAGTCCTCTCTTCTGGTCAGGAACTACATGAGTTGTCTGGCAGATGCTGTCTGATATAAATCAAATAATTCTGTGTGCGTTTTAGATCGTGTCTTCATGTTCAGCTAAGGTGAACTAACCTTTTCCCCTCTGTCTTTGGAGACCTGTCTCTTCTCATTGATGTCACATTTATTCCCCAAAATCATCTTCTCTACATCTGCAGAGGCATGCTGGGAAAAAAAAACATGGTAAAACAGAATGTGCCATGAAATGTGAAGACAATCTTTGTTAGTGGTGTGCAAAACTACATCTTCAAAATCAACCAGTCTGTGAAAGGGTTTGAAAGACTAGTTATACACACACTTCTGGACTAGTTATTTGTTTGATTAGATTTGGATTTGAGACACTCACCTCCTCTATGTTTCTGATCCAGTTCTTGATGTTGTCAAAGGATTTCTCATTGGTTATATCATAAACCAACATGATGCCCTGAGATCAGACCACAAGACAAACTCAAAACAAAACGTCTGAAGATAACAGCAAATGAAGAGTCTACATAAAAACATTCCTACTGCATTATGTACAGTCAAAAAATTGTTACAGGATATAGCAAAAACCAACAGCCAAGAGCTGGAATTCCCAACATCTTTCCTTGCAGACATACAGTCAATGTTGTTCAGCATGTCTTTACCATTGCCCCTCTATAATAGGCTGTTGTGATTGTTCTGAAGCGCTCCTGGCCCGCTGTGTCCCTGCAAAGAATGTCAAACTATTGTTACAACTGCTGTCCTTCTCATTTACATCCACTATATTTTATATTCCACACAGGCGTGCACGCCTGCACGCACGCACACAGGCGCGCACGCACACAAACTAAATGATATATGTTGTATTGTGATAAGAAAGGAAGTTTAAGGCAGCTCTAATGCTGGTCAGACATACTGGAGGATGAAAGAAAGACGACCTTCTAACCAGGACAAAGACAAAAGACAACCAATACCACAGAGGAGGAATTAACCTGGTCAGAGTTTCACATGTTAAACAATGCTTCCTTCAGACCAATCTCAGATGTAGGAATAAAGTCACTAACCGTTCGAAACTATTCAACTAATGAATTTACGTCTGATGAATCTCACCATATCTGTAACTTGATCTTCTTGCCATCCAGTTCTATTGTTCTGATCTTGAAATCGATACCTGTAAGACAGAGTAAACAACAACACAGTGTCTAAATAACACACTGCTTCAGGTCGATGCTTATGACTATTATACAGTAATCTAAACACAACATCATATAGAAACATGTATACAATCGAACATGATACAGAACGCAGTCACGTTTGTAATACTTCTTAGACACATAACCATGGCAGAAAAGAAAATGTCATTTAAAAATGATACTGAATACTGATTGATGAATTATCTGAATTTATCAGGATACAAATATTTTTAAAAAAGTCATTATTAAGTTAAATGACATTTTGGTCATTGAACTTGTGATAAGGCACCATGGTACTAACATATTTATTGGACATGATAACTATATTTGAGTACCAAGCTAATAACTAATAACAAATGAATGAATTTCATTTGGCTCAAATTGCAGATTTTAATTAAACATCGAATCTTTAGATTATTTGGTGTAAAACTACTGCAACACTCCAGCGAACAGGTTTCACGCTTACTTATATTCAAAGCATTTAGTTCACTGTGACTCTTGTTATATTTAAAGGTTTCTGAAGGAAGCTGAAATAAAACTAAATGTATCATTTAGTGCTTCGAGCTGCAAACCTCCAGAGGTTCACAAAACACTGTCAGACAGACACACAATCACCTAAAACATCTAAATGAAGGACAAGCACCCGTCAACGCTTGAGAAGCAAACAGACGCAGATGCCGTTAGATGCGCTTAGTGACTGACCCGTTAGCTTAGCCGTTAGCACAGTTTCTGACGTTTCATCAACTATCACCGACATTAAAGAACAGAAAACAGAGAAATTAATACCTATCGTCGAGATAAACGTCGAGTTAAAGGCATCCTCAGAAAATCTAAACAACACGCAGGTCTTCCCGACGCCTGAATCCCCGATCAGCAGCAGTTTAAACAAATAATCGTAAGTCTTCGCCATACTGTATGTATTGCGGAAATCCCGCCCGGTTCTTTAGCAGACAGCGCAGAATCCGCAAACCAGAAAAGACATCGACCAATCATGCTATAGCAAAGGCTTGCGTCATAAATATTAATGACGTCAAGCAAACGTAGCTTCGTATCTTCCTGAAGCGTGTTAGTGCGTCTTGTGTTTCATATTTATAAGCTATACCTTCATATTACACGATGTCTTAGTAGGATTCGTACATACGCTTTCTAAACTAAAAAGATTTCTCACTGAATGCCGAGCGAGATGATTTTAATGTATTAGGATTATCACTTTTGAAACGTATTTGGTTATTAAACATCTTGATTTTGTATGTAAAACGAGTGCTTATGTTAATTCTGCATTAACTATATATATTAAAACTCACGATCCAAATTCTGCTGTATAATGAAGTCCTGACAACTGAATTATAATTCGGTCAGGTCAACAAATATTTAATAAAGTATTGTTTGTTTTGTGGCTTGTTTATATAATTTATTGTTATAGAAATGTTGAATGGCTGTTAAATGATTTGTGGGCTGTAATGTGGTGTGGTGTGGACATGTTTTTAACAGTCTTGGTGAGATGTATGCAGTGAAATGCAGAAAATCAGTTCTTATGACTGAGAATCTCAGTGTACTACAAATATTACACAATTACAGACTGAACCAATGGCAACACAGGACATTATTAATCAGGAAATAATTAAGAAAATAATGAAAGTGATGTAACTTATAACTGAAAATCACATGAGAAACAAATTCTGGAATGTTCTTTGGGTGGATTCTGCTCCACTGTAGGTGAGAGTGTGTGTTAGCATGTGTGTGCGTGAGTCAGTTAGGTGAGAGTGAGTGTTTGTGTGTGAGTGAAAAAAAGAACTAGCTTCATGCAGAACTTGGTTTTAAAACCTAGCAAGCTGGCTGTATACAACTAAAGAGATGGTTGTTGACTTCAGAAGTGCTACAGAGCAGAACGTTGGCAATATTTCTTTTTCTCTTTGGCTTAAATAAAAGTGTTTTAATGGTGAAATAATTTAATTTTAATAGTGTTGTTCTTGCAGTTAGTACAATGCTTGTCCATGTTATATATCGTTGGCAAACATTCTAAAAATAAAAAGGGATGTTTTAAAAACATTACAGCACTAAAAAAGTTTGAATAACACTCTTAGCCAAGCAATAATATTAGTACAGTGTCTAAAATATTGGACATTTTGAACGTTCCTAGAACATTCACAATAACATTTTTATTATTTTGGTTCCTTAATGGAAATGTTAGGGAAACCTTCTTACAACCTAAAGTTGATTGCTGGGTAGTGTTTAAATACTCACATCCTTTTTCTCACATAGTTCCAGTTTCTCCTGAGCGTCTTCTGAGTATTTATCCAGTTCATCTTTTGTTCCCTTCAGTTTCTTCTGCAAACCAAGTAACTCATCCTCCAGCTGATACGGAGACAAAACCAGCAACAGAAATGAATAGTGTTGCTAGGAAGCTCCTTGGTGGTTGCTATGGTCTTTTGCATCTTTGTAAGGCAGTTGCTAAATGTCTGAAATGTCTGAAAACGTGGCGAGATCCTCCAGATAAACAGCTGCAATGCTTCTGGATTATTCCCTTTGTAGTTTCCTGATGCCAGCATTCTCTGGGAAATCCTTTTGTTAAAAAAGTATTTTTGCAGCCCTCTGATCACTGTCAGCCTGATCCGCCAATGGCATTCTCCTAATCCAGCTTCAACATCTGCATCTTCTTCTTGATGGCCTCCATCCTGACGCCTGTGCTTCCATTGACTGAAGCAGCCGGGAATCAAGGGGAACGTCTGGAGCAAGGTCAAGCTGAGAGAGACATGATCTCTGGAGCATTTTAATTTCAATGAACAGCTCAATTTTAAATTTGCCTCTCTATCGTCATCTCCTTTTGAAACATAAAATTGCGGGTTACAGGGCAGGTTGCAGGAGGATAGATTTAGAATATATATTTGGTACAGTATAAAAACCATTACATCTATGGAATGTCCCCATAAAACATAAAAACCCGACATCACAAATTTGTACTGAAAAGTGAGCAAAACCTTATCAACTTGAGCAAAACTTGAGCTTTCTTTTGGCAACATCCTTTTTTTGTAAAAACGTAGCTATAAGAAGTAGTTTTCATTATAAAGACGCAGAAAGTGTTCTGTTAGGGCAGAGTGTGGGTTATATTGGGGTTAGGTGTATAAAAACAACAGAAGTCACGGAACGTCACAGTTCAGACATTTGAGCGTTTACGGTGACTGTAGGACACTCGTACCGTCAGTGCAGCAGGTGGCGCTGCAGTCACTCGCGATCAGCGCAGCGTCACCGGTTCCTCATCCTCACACTTTATATCGTCTTTAACAGATGACCGTTCTTCATTAAACTCATAAATGCTTCAGAAGTGACCGGGCATCTGTACGGTAACGGCACCTGTGCTTGTGAACGGCAAAAAGATGTCGGCCAGCGCAGTTTATGTGTTAGATCTGAAGGGGAAGGTAAGATAACGGTTCATTAGCACTGCGGCTAAAGCTAATCAAATATCAACCTCAAAATTGTTATGACAATAATCTAAAATAAAACATATAAAGGCCTCTGCTGTTCTGATAGCGCTGAGAGGCTTTGACACTACAGAACCTTGTGTAGTAATGAATATAACTGTTATTATATTATTAACTGGTAATAACTGTTATTATTATTATGTATTTGTTTAATATGGTGATCAGATTAACCATTATCAACCATTGATCACTAAATATTAAGATTACAATGGTAAATATGCAATAAACAGGGCACTAGGTTGCTTTAGTACTGACTAGCCTGGCCTGCGTTACTATGGTACTGTAATAGTTCTGGGTTAATACAGTTTCATTGTAGTGTGTTGTTAGCAGTGTCAGCTCAAGCCCACAGAACCTGGATCAGTTGCATTCAGTGCAGTTATGTGATTAAAGTATGTAAACAGATCCCAAAGCAACTGTTTAGGAATTACTCTGTAGCATACAGTCGATTCTGGTTTGATTTGTTGTGCATTATTAGGTTGTGCATGCATGTTCTGTGTGTGTTTCAGGTCCTGATCTGTCGTAATTATCGCGGTGATGTGGATATGTCAGAGATTGAACATTTCATGAGTCTGCTGATGGATAAGGAGGAGGAGGGCACGCTGTCACCCATCCTGGCCCATGGAGGAGTGCGTTTCATGTGGATCAAACACAATAACTTGTATCGTATCCTCCTACACCTCTGACTGCTCCTGGATGCATCAGTTGATTGTGGTGTCATTTGTTGTTGTTTACTGTTAATAATTACTATTAAAGAAATTTGTGGGTTTTTTTTAAACATCTTAACTTGTTGACTAACAGTGGTTGCAACATCCAAAAAGAACGCTTGTGTTTCCTTGGTCTTCTCCTTCCTCTACAAAATTGTTCAGGTATGTTACATTAGGTTAAGTTCTCCATTTTGTTTTTGCACTTGATGTTTTTTTATGTATATAATATAATATATGTATATATATGTTGCATAAAAGTCTGATTAAGGGTTTGTAGGAATGAGATCTTTGCATGTCTCAGGTGTTTTCAGAATACTTTAAGGAGCTGGAGGAGGAGAGTATCAGAGATAACTTTGTCATCATCTATGAGCTGCTGGATGAGCTGATGGACTTCGGCTACCCTCAAACTACTGACAGCAAGATCCTGCAGGAGTGAGTCTGTGTTTGCTTTAAACGTCTCTGCAGATCACACTGAATTGTTTCTTAAATCTGGACCCACTGAAAACACTGCAAGCAGAGTTCAGTCAGTAAAAACTGATGGTGTCATTGTGTGTGGATACACAGATACATCACACAGGAAGGTCACAAGCTGGACACTGGAGCTCCACGGCCGCCTGCGACCGTAACCAATGCCGTCTCTTGGAGGTCAGAGGGCATCAAGTACAGGAAAAACGAGGTTTTCCTGGACGTCATTGAATCTGTCAACCTCCTGGTGTGTCTTTACAAACATCCCATTTCCTACATGTCTGTAGATCTGCTCTGAACAAACACAGGAGCTCACTATAGCAAACAGAGCACCTTCACAGAAACGTCCATCCTGTGGTGCTTTTGTCTGACGTGTTGAACCTGCTGTTTTCAGAACAGCTTCAACACTGTACTGAATTAACTTGTACAAAATAGTTACAGTGCTGATCTTGAGTTCAGTGAAAAATGTCTGTTATATTTCAGAAGAAATTAGTACAATGAAGGCTATTTTTAAACAGCCAATTTCTGTAGAGATGAGAAACCATAAGACGTACATTATATCAAAGAGAATATCCAGTTTACTGGTTCAGGCAGACTGAGGTCAGCTCTCATCTCTAAGTGAAAGTCATGGGATTATATTGCGTGTACTGCAGGATTCTGTCTGATGTGTGTGTTTCGGTTGCTGTGGTCAGTTCAGGAGTTTAACACCAGTGATTCACTCTGTTTCAGGTCAGTGCGAACGGTAATGTTCTCCGCAGTGAGATTGTCGGCTCCATAAAGATGAGAGTGTTTCTGTCTGGAATGCCAGAGCTGCGTTTGGGCCTGAATGACAAGGTTCTGTTCGAGAACACTGGCCGTGAGTTCATTCTCCTTACACATGTACTGTTAACTGTTCTGATTCAGTGTGATTCAGTGTGGTTCTCTTATTCAGGTGGAAAGAGTAAATCTGTGGAGCTGGAGGATGTGAAGTTTCACCAGTGTGTGCGTCTGTCTCGTTTTGAGAATGATCGCACCATCTCCTTCATCCCTCCAGATGGAGAGTTTGAGCTGATGTCTTACCGCCTCAACACACATGTGAGTACCTCTGCTTTTTAAACACACGCTACAGTGTAGAAGTGCTGGGAAAGCTGACTGGAAGAGCATCATCCGACACAGACTCAAGTTCACATGCAGTAATGAATCATTATGAGGTAATGAATCATTATGAGGTAATGAATCATTATGAAGCAATGAATCATTATGAGGTAATGAATCATTATGAAGCAATGAATCATTATGAAGCAATGAATCATTATGAAGCAATAAATCATTATGAAGCAATGAATCATTATGAGGTAATGAATCATAAGAGGTAATAAATCATTATGAAGCAATGAATCATTATGAAGAAATGAATCATTATGAACAAAAAAGAATCATTCAGTACACACAGCGTTTGCTGCTTGATTGTGTTGCCTCTGATGTCGTGTGTGAACAGGTGAAGCCGTTGATCTGGATTGAGTCTGTGATTGAGAAGCATTCTCACAGCAGAATCGAGTACATGATCAAAGTAAGAACACATGTGCATTTTATTTCTATGAGTTCAGCTGAACTTCATGTGGAAATCTCTATAAACACACGTGTGCTCTGAACCTCGTGTGTCACACACACTCTTCTGTGTCTCTTAAGGCCAAGTCTCAGTTTAAACGACGCTCCACTGCTAATAATGTGGAGATTCACATTCCAGTCCCGACTGACGCAGATTCACCCAAATTCAAGACCACTGTGGGCAGTGTGAAGTGGATTCCAGAGAACAGCGAGATTGTCTGGTCCATCAAGTCTTTCCCTGTAAGAACACACACTCCTCTGTTTGGTGGTAATAAACACAAAGCTCCAGGCCAGGAGTCGCTCTGAGTGTCTGTGTGTTTAGGGAGGTAAGGAGTATCTGATGAGGGCTCATTTTGGGCTGCCGAGTGTGGAAGCTGAAGATAAGGAGGGAAAACCACCAATCAGTGTGAAGTTTGAGATTCCGTACTTCACCACCTCTGGAATCCAGGTGATGTTCTCTTCAAATTCATCTTTAATTATGACATCAGTGTATGTGAATGTTACGGATGGACAACATGCTCAAAAAATGGTCACAATACCCAACATTACGTTAATGCATTTATGCCTTTCTTATCAGCATGTGTTCGCTGGGATTCGAACCCACAACCTTTGCACTGCTAATGCAATGCACTGGATAATTCAGATATTATTCAGTACTTCCTGAGTTAATTTACACTCTTAATCCAGCTGCTTCTCTCTCTGTGTTTGCTAGTAACAGAACAAGTGCTAGTAAGTGTTAGCAGGGTAAGGGATGGGGGGTTAAGTAAGGGGGTGGGTTTAGCAGAGTTCAGATCTCCAGAGTCATTGCACAGTCTGGACTTCATCACATCTTTCATTGGCCAAGAATTGTCCAAGACGCTGTATGACTGACATGTAGAGCGGCCAATCACAGTTAGTTTTGTTTAGCATCATGTTTCCAGGTGGACCATTAAAGAAAGTGAGACACACATCTCCCAAACATCCTGTAGATTTCAACCAATCAGTGTTTCCAATTTAAAACTTTTAAACTACCAAGTGTGTAACTAAAGCCGTTGTCAGCCGTTGTCTACCATCCAGCAAAATTATTCATAACTGAGATAGAAACGCAACTTGTAAATTTGTATTTATACATATTTGTAAATTTAAACATAAATTTACTACTTGTACACTATTTGTACTACTGACTTGAATGTTTTCTTTAATGTTTTTCTGTGAGTGCTAAACGATCCCTCATCAGACACCAGTTAGTGCTGTGTGTTTGTGTCTGTCACCAATAGATGGCGCTACAGATCTGCGTGTTTCAGGGATTTTTCATAGTTTATTAGTTAGCATTTGCAGTGTTGAAACAATAATATATTCTCAGAATGCCACAGACAGTCTGACAGTATGTGATCTGGAAATGTACTATGATTAAATGTGCACCATTAAAATCATGACTCGGTAGAAGCAAATATTCCAGTGAGAAGCAGTGAAATGAACATGAGACTCTTCCTCATAATAAACAGTGTTTCTGCACTTGAATGGACAAGTGTGGTAATATTTGTAGTGTTAATTAAACCAGAATGATCAGGTTTGTTGTGAGTTATTGAGGAATCAGTTTTATGACCAGCGTTAAATTCATCTGTTCTCAGTGGATTATTACTGACAGACAAACACACTTTATAAAATAATCATCAAAACATCTGAAGAAAATCTGTTTTGTTTGACTTATGGGGGAGCAGATTTATTCCTGCTTCATTAGAAATAAACCTGACTTTCACATGGTGTGTGTTTGTGTGTGATTGGACCTCTGTTTGGGTCAGCTGTGTGTGAGATTGGTGTGTTTTATTTGTTCGGGTCAGCTGTGTGTGTGTGTGTGTGTTGGTGTGTTTTATTTGTTCGGGTCAGCTGTGTGTGTGTGTGTTGGTGTGTTTTATTTGTTCGGGTGTGTGTGTTGGTGTGTTTTATTTGTTCGGGTGTGTGTGTGTGTGTGTTGGTGTGTTTTATTTGTTCGGGTGTGTGTGTTGGTGTGTTTTATTTGTTCGGGTGTGTGTGTGTGTGTGTGTTGGTGTGTTTTATTTGTTCGGGTGTGTGTGTTGGTGTGTTTTATTTGTTCAGGTCAGCTGTGTGTGTGTGTTGGTGTGTTTTATTTGTTCGGGT
>JAZGTI010021846.1:0-10005 GCA_036877585.1 Botia kubotai | reverse complement strand
TATCATTTTACGGTTGGTGTTTGTATTGATTTTGTGTTCTTTATTAAATATCCTTTATTTAGTTTCATGTTCCACGTCTTCTTTCATAATGAACACTATCGTTCAGCCCAGCCACCACCGTAACAGTTTACATTCCCAACTATCTAGTAGCTATTTACAAGTAAGAGTTGGAAGATTTTCAAGCTGTGTGGAATACACTAGGATTTTGGAAAAAGAACTCATTGCTGTAATGAAGACTCTGGGGCATGTGGATCCATATGCAGCTTTTTAATGAACAGAATGGTCAAACAGGCAAAATGATCAGAAATGGGCAAACAGAGCAGTGAGGGTAAGGCAAAAATCACAAACGGGTAAATAGGCAGAGGTCAGGGCAGGCAGAAAACAATAAACGTAATCCAGGCAAAAACAAGAGACAATAGGGAATAGAGAATCAATAGGGAAATAATGCTCTGAAACATACCAAACATGTCTAGGGTTTATATAGGGGAGCTGATTGGGAACAGGTGTGGCAAACAGGAAGTAATCAGCCCTAGGTACGGGGAACATGGGAAATGTAGTCCAGACAGAAACTAGTACTCAGGTGAGTGCTCCCTCTGGCGTTGAGAGGGAGGCAGAGCGATGACCTCCCCCGTAACAATTGCATAATCATAATCCCCGTCCCATAAGATGTTATCTTTTATTTGCCATCTCTGTGTAAGATAGAACACATCTTTTTTTTAATGATTCTGTGGTTTTATCGGTTCAGTCAACCCTTTATTCATAAACATACTATAAACCTATTATACCTAATTTGTCTTATACATGTCACACATATTTGCAATAATACCATTAACTGGACTCAAAGCATAGTCCAATAATACCATTGCTGCTTTGAAGCAATGTAACATTGTAAAAAGCACTAAGTAAAATTGAATTGAATAACCATTGTACAAAATAATGCCATAGTGTCACATCTTGAAGACCATAATAGTAAAGAATTTTTGTATGAGAAACAGAAGCAGTTTAAAATACTTGGAGATAAATTATAGTTTCATTAAAAAACTAAACTGCTTATTAAAAAAACTTACGTTTTTTTATAACTTATAAAAAATTGTTTTATGGTTGTCAACAATGTCTTTTACTGTATTTTTTGGCTAAACAAAACAAACAGCATTTTGTGACAAACAAATCAAAGTTGTCTAAACAGTGTAATATTAGAGAGAGCAAATAATGAAGACAATTGTTGAAGGAACTCAGAGAAGACCTAACCAAGGGCAAACATCTCCTAGCAAAAATATTTTTGCGAGCTAGATCTAAATCTGGAGAAAGAAACTTCTAGAATTCCAGATTGATGCCGGCCGGCTGTGTGGGCATTAGTAGAAACTGGACAGCTCACTGATGTACAAGAATGCTTCACCTCCCTTCTGTCTGATAGATTCTTACTGTCTAAAAGACAAACAAAATGTCTAAAAGACCATTAGTTTTATTTATTGAATCTGTCATAAGATATTCCATGAAAACATACTTCATTCCAGTCACAAAGGAGAGGCAGGGCAACACAAATGGATTGGCGCAGATAAACCAGAGAGCATGGAGATAAGTCTGTATCCGTAGTTGAGCCCCAAAGATGTGCTAGTGGAGAGTTTGTGCTTAAATAGTGTCCTTGATTAGTGATAGGTGCGGGTGATTAGAATTCTGGCGAAAGTGATCGTTGCATGTGGGTGGAGCCTGGTGCTTCCATGACAATATTACATGTATGGTGATTTGCTAATAACAACACAGAACTGTTTGAGTGATTCATAATCTTTCATATAAGTTAAAAAAAGCCAAAAATATCGGCACCCCTGCAATTCTGTCTAAAAAGGCAACACTTGTCTCAGAAAATTGTTCCAATTAGAAATGTTTTGGTATTCATGTGCTTATTGTTTTTGTTTGCACTGGAACAACACAAAAAAACAGAGAAGTCAAACTTGATAAAATTTCACAAAACTCAAAAATGGACTGGACAAAATGATTGGCACCTTGTCAAAGTAAGAAATAATTGCTTTTTAAGCATGTGGCATGTGGCAATTTGTATTTAGACACACCTGTGGCAAGTAACAGGTGTGGGCTATATAGTAATCACACTTGCAACTAGTTAAAATGGAGAAAAGTTGACTCTTGAACCTTTGTGTTGTGTGTCACACGGAGCAGGGAGAAAAGAAAGAAGTGTAAAGAGTTGTCTGTGGATTTAAGAGAAAAAACTGTGGGAAAACACAGACAATCTCAAGGCTAAGTTCATCTCCAGAGATCTTAATGTTCCTGTGTCCACTGTGCGCAATTTAGTAAAGGACATCATGGCGCTGTTTACAGGAAAAAAAATTAGGCCTTCAAAGAAAAGAACACAGTCCCTACAGTCAAACATGGTGGAGGTTCAAAGATGTTTTGGGGTTGCTTTGCTGCTTCTGGCACTAGATGCCTTGACTGTATGAACGGTATAATAAAAACTGATAACTACCAAAGAATTTTGTGGTGCAACATAGTGGTCAGTGTCAGAAAGCTGCATCTCCACCAGAGGTCATAGGTCTTCTAGCAGGACAATGACCCAAATAACACTTCAAAAAGCAATCAGAAATAGTAACAAACAAAGCTCTGGAGAGTTCTGAAATGGCCAGCTTTCAGTCCAGATCTGAATTCCATAGAACACATGTGGAAGGATCTCAAAACAGCAGTTGGGAGAAGGCATCCTTCAAATCTGAATGACCTGGAGCAGTTTACAAAAGAAGAGTGGTCCAAAATTCCAGTACAGAGGTGTAAAACTCATTAATGGTTAAAGGAGGCGATTGATTTCACTTGTTTTTTCCAAAGGGGGTGTTACCAAATATTAAGTTAAGGCTACCAATAATTTTGTCCAGTGCATTTTTGGGTTCTGTGTGAAATGCTATCAGATTTTCTTCTCTGTTTTTTGTGTTGTTCCAATGCAAACAAAAAAACATGTGAGTACTAAAACATTTGCAGCTGCAACAATTTTCTGAGAGAAGGGTTGCATTCTGACAGAATTGCAAGGGTGCTTCATTATTCCAAGTGTAAATTGAATAAAATATTTCCAGAAGTGTCTCCATTATGTGACAAATCTAGATTTTCAGATTCCACCCTGTCTCATTGTTTGCCACCTGCCCTTGTATTTTGGATTGTCTAACCGTTGTTGATTGTTTGCTGCCTGACTCTATCTCGAACTGTGTTATCGTTATTAATTGTTTGCTGCCTGTCCTGACCCACGCCTGTCTTACGATTACTTGTTTTGCCTACGCTGTGTTTGTTTGCTGTTACCGATTCTGCCTGTGCTGCAGATGGATCCTACTCAGTCTGATCGTTTGTTACACACTGCCTACTTTCACCACTGGATAGCACTTAGGGGTCAAGTTGTTGGGTTGGGTGGAAATGTGTTTTATTTTTCTCTGTTTTTTTTCTCTTATTTTCTTTTTCCCTTTTTTATGCGTTACAATGCAAGTTTTATGTTTGTATTTAAAAAAATGCTTTTAAAATTTCAAATACTAAAAATATTTCAAGCAAAAGAATTGCAAGGGTGCCAATATTTTTGGCCATGACTGATTTCACAGTTAATTGTTGTTAGGTCATTTCCATGACAATAAGATTAGTTTTTTGAAAATTTGGTGAAAAAGTTTGATCATCTGATTTGCTAAAACATGCACAATTACAACAATCTATACACTATAGACACATTTACCATAGGGTGTGACTTACATGCCTTTTTAAAAAACATTTTTATGTAAATTCTCAAACAATTCTTGCAGCTTGACATTGTCCTGGTAGAGCCAATGTTACTCTTTTGGGTCAGTCAGGATCAGCCGCCATAGAGCTGGGAACTCAGCCTACTGACATATAGACCTTTCTATGGTGACCGAGGAAGCTTAACGCGCTGCAAATTGTCACAACACAACCAAATACAAAGCATGCTGCAAATAAAAAAAAAACGCTGCAAATTCAGAAATGTGCTGCAAATACGAAATGCGCTGCAAATTTGGAAACACACAGTAAATACAAAAACACGCTGAAAATACAGAAAAGCGCTGCAAATTTTTACAACACAAGTGTCACAAGTGACGAACCCGACTTGGGACCTGCTTATTGTTCAGTGGCTGCACCAAAGCTGGGGAACATTGGGCTTGTTGAGGATGGGAAGGAAAAAGAAAGGAAAAAGAAAAAAAAGAAAGAGAAAATGAAAAATGAAAAGTTCCCAGTCATTTCTAGACTTTAGTTGGTGGGTCAACAGCAATTATGCCTTTAAAATAGCTTTTTTTCAATACAAAGTACAGATTGCGTCACTGACAAGACAGAGCCCGGTTTTGAATGATTTGCAGCGCGTTTCTGTATTTGCAATGCATTTCCAAATTTGAAGCGTTTCTGAATTTGCAGCGCGCTTCGTATTTGGTTGCATTGTGACGGTTTGCAGCGTGTTGAGCTCTCTCGGCCACCGTACCTTTCATTACATTAAGATAGGAGAACATTTTCTAACATGGAATAAACACTCTTCACCATAAGGTAAAAGAAACCACAAGTCAGATTAAGTTTATAGGTAATAAGACACCTGCTCATATGTGACCCATAACAGACAAACAGATATTTTCAAGGACTTAAGTTGAGTTGCAGACATATTTTCTTCCCATTTAAGCTTAAAAATCCAATAATATTCTCTTTTATTGTAATGTATTTTTAATTGTTTATAGAGGCCATTATGTAAAGTAATGAGTACAGGTTTGTTTATCACAACTGTGATGCGTTAGTCATCACTCTTTGTTCCAGCCATGGTAACTTAATGTGCCGTTGTTTCTCAATCATCATTTCTCACAGTTTGTGAAGCATGGCAGGCTGTGGAGACTGTGGAATTGAATGGCTCCTAAAGGATGTATCTCTGCTGTTGAACAGCTGGAAAGTTACCACAGGCAAAAATCAATATAGCTGAGAAACAGAATTCATGTTTAGGAAAATGTGGTTTAAAATTGTAAACCTGTTAAGAAAAAGGCACTCTTGAAATTAATTGGTTTGATGTTTTAATACTGATATGGTAAAAAATAACATTAAAGAATATTGTGGCATGATGAATTAGCTGCACTTTTTTACCTTTTACAAACAGTTGTTTTAAAAACAGGCAAAAACTTCAGTTATGCAAATGCATTACTCTGGTTTGGCCTTCTTGAACAGCTCATTGTAACACACTTTGATGTGATCTGGTTGGTTCTGTGCACCTCAGACAGTTTCTAGCTACATTTATTGGTACTCCATTTTCCTCTGTTTGTTTCCATGGAAACAGATGAATGGTTCGGTCCCTTGGCAGTTGTGCCCTATACAAACGTCCTCCATGGCTAATCTGCTTTTGATACTCAGTGCTCAGAGGGAGCAGGTTGACAGGGAGATTTCCGCATAGCACATCCATTACTTAAGGCAGAAGTGCTTTATTTATTGCTTATTTGTGTGGTCTCACACAGTAGCTGCTAATCAATGTGTTAATGATAGTTTCTCACAAGAACATGCAGGCTATTGTGGTGGTCCTCATGAAAACCTGTCTTCCTGTGAGTGTAGACATTGTTCTGTGAAATTAGAAAACAATGGTTTCAAGGTCAGCGCTCAGGATATTGTCAAGCAGGAGACCTCTGCCCTAGCTGGACGCTTATATCATTGCAGAGGGGATTCAAGCAGATCTCTGGCTGCGCACACTTGAAACACTAAAAGGTGCATGAATACTGGTGCATGAGAGCAAGATGGATGCAAGCATTTAGACTCCAAACTGGTGTAGTCTACATGATACGCAGTTATATGCCATATATCCTCTACAAAAGGTCAATGACTACTGTATACACATAATCTCACATAATCTGTAGGCACATAATCTCACCTTCCAGTCACAATTCTGCCCGCAAAAAGAAATCTTGGCCAAGGCAAGCAACTGCAAGTAACTGCACATATCCACGCTGCAGTACAGGTGCCGGGAACATGTACTGCTCTAATAAAAAGGTGATGTTAAACCAAGATTGGAAGCACATAGTCTAAATCTGAAGGGCTTTCAAACACAGATTGCTTTAGCGGCTGAAGCAAAATACTATTGCTATGTTTCACATGTGAACCACATAATGGTGTCCCGTCTTAGGCAAAGTAGCCATCACACACTCACCAGCCTGTTGTTAATGCCTCAGCAGAGCGTTAGCACCTCCAGATGCCAACGCGTCCCTGTGACTCGTATTCTGCTTAGTGCAACTGACTGACCTAGTCGTAAATGCTAGAGCAGAAGTATGACCCAAGAGTGCACCAGTAGGTAATAGGTGTCTGACCAAGACAAAACACACTCCTCTGCCAGCACAGACAGATGAGAAGCTGCAGATGGTCTAATAGACTGTGCTTGTGGCTGCCAATCACATTCACTGTATGGGTTATGACCAGCCCGTGATCCAACGTATTGAGTATGTGCATCTTGCACACTCATAGAGGAGAGAACCGTATTATGGACATAAGAATGCAGGGCCAGCAACAGAATGAAGGATGTACCCATTCAAGTGCTAATGCAAGACAGCAGATGTTATTAGGGGCTATCTAACAAAGAAGCACACATTCTTGTTTCCTCACAATGAGAAAAGAATTGGATGTAAAAGCCTCCCTATTCTCTTAGTAAAGACCGCCTCCACTGCAGAGTTTGTGAAGTTTAACTTAGTACCAACACACTCTGGGTCAATGCAGTCAGATAGCCCACATCAAGAAGTGGGGTATTATGCTCCGAGGCTGAAGCATGTAACAGCCTCCGTGGTGATAAACCTGCAATCTTCTATGCCCGGAAGCTAACACTATATAATCGATAGAGACACAGAGGGCAGAGCACTTTGTGTTGTGATATCTGGATGGTGCTGCTTGCAACAGAGTTGTGTTTGTAAGTACAATGCCGGGCTCAAAACAAGTATGCTGGAAGAGGTTCGAAGAAGAGAAACATACTGTGCTCAACAGAGCAGACTGCCATACTGAGGTTGGGGGCTGTTGTGATGACAGAAGTAGGTTAGCCTGAAGCTGTACAGGGTAATTCCTCTCCTCAATTAGCAATAGCTACCAGATTCTAGTTCCTGCCTTTTAGAACGCCCAACTTATCAAACCACCTACAGTGGTTTGACTTCTGTTCTGAACGGCCTCAAGCGGAACTCGTCGGAAGGTTCGCTTACACTGCATTGCATGACAGTCGCCAAAGTGCATGGTGCTTAACAAAGCAGAGGCTGTACAAAGCAAAGTGCTATAGAAAGCATGCACACATGCAAAGGTTTATAAGTGGCAGAACACCACTCTTAGCAGGGGCTGTTGTCTTATTAAGCGAGAAGCTATAGTATGCAATAGTATGGACCGCCATAAAAGTACTGCATTTATGACTGACATCATGCTTATACAAGGCAAACCACTGTTCTGACGCGGGGAGCTACTAATTTGTAAACAAGCTGAGCAGGACCGATCACTGACTCGCATGACACACCGGCTGTAGCACACTGTGCTTATACACTTCTGCTTATACAAGGCAGGCTGTCATATGAAGTTAGGGACTGCCATAGAGAGTGTGCAAATACGTGCATTGTGCTTATGCAAGGAAGTCTGCCACACAGAGCAGGGACCAGTGAGTGAGTGGTCAAAGCGTGCTGTGCTTATACAAGGTAGGCCCTATTAGTTGGGGGCTAATCATATATCTGTGTATAATGTAGACGTGTTCTGCACTAGAACTGTGGGGAAACAATGCCTTGGAGATTGTTTTCTATGGGCACTGGAGCTCGGCATTACTGAGGCCTGTAGGGGATGTGAATAAAGCCAGACTACAGTCTTGTTAAAGAGGATGACAACTGGCTTCAGCAAGTGCCATCATAATAGCTTCCACTATAACGCAAAAAAGAGCATGGATCACATTTCTATGACGGCATATCTTAATGTCGTCACAATCCCGGGGGTCACATGCATGTCTAGCAGGTCCTCTCCAAGTCCTCAGGCTGCTTCTGCCTTTCTCTCTGTTGATCAGCAGCAACAGAGTAGAGAAGCACTTAGAGTCGAACTATCAAGTTTGTTTCTTTTCACTTACCTCTGCTTCAGCAAAGAGTAAGGTTCTCTGTCTGGCAGCTGACCCAGACATAATTTGGCCCAACAACATTGGCCAGTTTATTTCACTGGTGTTATTTAATACGATTTCAGGAAATTTGGGAGAAAGGGGTTCCCCATAGCATCAGCTACTGATGCAATATTAAGTGAACCGGATGAACTGGAGGTTGTGGTCCAGTGGCGTCTTCTGTTGCTCAGCAATGATAAGCCGCACTCTCCATGACTGCAAGGAAGTTTCAGCACGTTCCAGCGCATTCCAGTGCATGGCTGTTAAAATCTTGTGTTGCTTATAATAAACTGACATGTTGACTACACATAAGCAGTCTTTTAGAATGCTCTCAATTACATGTAGATGCATATTATATGGATTAATAAGTGTGGTGGTGCTCATGGGGTGTCGCTCTGGGATGGGTGAGTATGAGTCTGGGAGGGAAAATCTCAGTATAATTACTAAGAAAAAGTGGACTACACCACTGCTCCAAACCATTGGTGTGGTTGAAGTGTGTGAGTCTTGCGTGAAATCTGTATAAAAGGGTTTGCATGACATTTATTTAAAGAATGTATTACATTCATACTCTCATATGTCATATCAAAGAATGACTCTATTCATTTTATGCTTGTCCACAGCCACAGAGAGATAGTGTGAAGCAGACTTCTGTAAAGCATCACATTTGCTGTCAGCTGGAAGGGAGAGACATTTACAGGTACATATGGTATGGTGATTTTTGATCATTTTTAATCATGACATCAAAATCTGGTGGCTATTTGAATCAGAATTAACTTGATTTCACTTGATTTTTATTTCTAACCTCAACTTTAAACTTTGGAATGCAACCTGTTTGTTTACCACAACTTCTAACGATGTGCAAACATCCTCCTGAGCATTCATCTGTTACTTTTACAACTCCTGTCTTCCATTGATTATAATGATGGTGTCCCTTTTAAATTGCTTCCTAACAAAATTTAGTATACTTATCAGCCCCCTAAGTAATTTCTTGGAAAAATCAATTGTTTTCTCTAATGCAGGTCAAGCCATGTTTGCAGTATATAGAGAAACGCTCATTCTAATCATTAATCATTTTTATTCATTTTTTAAAACGTTTTAAGAAAGCGTTTACATTCCATATTTCCAATTATATCTTTATTGCATATATTACATGTGCATACAAGAAGTGGTAGTTGCCTGCAGCCTGCAATCATGAAAGGACTTTGAACCTTTCATTTGAAAGTGTAAAATATGTCTAATTCTAAGTATTTTGTGACTTTGATTTAAACAAGAAAGTGTGCATGTCCCTGTTCACCAAATTCAAACATTGTCAAAGAATATCTTGTTCTCAGTACTGAGTATATTTTGTCATTTAACTGGCTCCCACAATGTAAAAGAACAACAAAAATGAATTTGTATGCCAGTAAATGGTGCTATCTTGTGCATTCCCCTACCTTCCTTTGTAAGTGTGACAGTGTGAAAGAGCCAGATTTTTTACTTGTGTACTAAACTTTCTCAAAACAGTGACTCATTCTAACACTGGTGTTAGCAGTGTTCTCCTGCATTGTTTCATTCACATTATTGTTAGTAATAATAGCAGATGGTGCAAGAGTAAATGTTTTTTGTGCAAGATTTCATGCTGGTCTCCCTCCTGGAGCTTTACTTTTTGATGGAGCTTTTGTTTTCTCGATAAGTGAATCTGCCTTTATAAAGGGATAGTTCACCCAAAAATGAAAATTATGTAATTAGTTACTCAGCAGTAGAATTAGGTTACCATTTTGGAGTGGGCACTTTGATACATGGGGTGGGTGTCTAAAGTCAATATGGTAAGAAATAAAATCCCCAGATTCACAACACAATTCTTAAGAGATTTTTTTATTTTTAAACTAAATTACAGCTGTATTATCAGTATAACAAAGTGCACATGTATG
>JAZGTI010021845.1:0-10005 GCA_036877585.1 Botia kubotai | reverse complement strand
TGTTTACAATCTGTTTACTGTTTACTGTTTACATTCTGGCTGCCAAAAATACATTCTAACGTTTACACTCTTAAATGTTTACAATCTGTCAAATGGCTTGTGCTGTCTGGACTCGTTTTTGCACTTGTGCACTTTATGTATATACTGTGTTTAATTTATGTAGCCCTGTATGTCTGTGATGTTCAGTGTTTGTCTTATGAAGCACCTTGTTCTGGAGAAACGTTGTCTCGTTTCACTGTGTACTTGTACATGGCTGAAATGACAATAAACTCCACTTGTAACTTGTAACTTGTAACTTAAAGCCATCCAGTAAATACCACCCAAGATCGTACAACTTATGATGACTTTAAATGCTCAAATATCCTTAATGGTACTTGAGTCATTGAGTACATCGATTTATTTAAGGTCAGGTCTGGCATACAGCAGTGTTATTTTTTCTCACCTTTTCCTGATCACCATTGACTGGGTTTAAGCATCATACTGTAACAGAAACTCTGAGTCATGAGGATCCATCTGCAGCATTTTATTAAGAATAGTCAAAACAGGCAGTACTTCAAAATACCGGCAAACAAAGCAACAGGGACTAAACAAACTCAACAACGATAATACAGGCAGTGGTTGGGGCAGGCAGCAAACAATCCAAAAACGTAATCCAAGGCAGAGTCAAAAAGGAAAACACAATCAGAAAACACAATAGACAATCCAAATATAAACCAAGTAAACAACAGTAGAAAACGCTCTGAAATGTTAGCAGGGGCAAAACAAGACATTGCACTGAGTCTCTAGAAACTGGGATTTAAATAGCTGGCTTGATTGGAGTTAGGTGCGGCAAACAGGAAGTGATCAGCCCCAGATACGGGGCCCATGGGAAATGTAGTCCAAATTGATATTAATACTCAGGAGAGGGTTGCCTCTGGTGAGGTGGAGGAAACGGAGAGGAGCCTCCACCGTAACACATACAACATCCGACTATGCCATTAATGCTATGGCATTAATATTTTTTTCAGACCTAGATTTTGCAGATGTTTTGGAAGTAATATTGGCAACATTCACCAGCATTCAGGAAAAACCAGATTGAGCAGATATGCCAGACTAGTTTACACATAAGCAAGCAGAAGACACAGGTCACAGGTATCAATGCTCTGAGAATGTGAATGACTTCATGTATCTTCACAGCGTCATTAGCACTGATAACATATCACAAATAAAGCAAGAGGAGCCTTCAGCAGACTCAGAACCAAGTTTAAACAGTTAAGCCTCAGAGCAAAGATCACGCTTTACAACAGCAATGCTAAATCAGTGTTTCTATATGGCTCTGAATGTTGGAGAATGGTGAAAGTAGACGTGAGCAAGGTGGATACCTTTCATAACAGTTGCCTCAGGAAGATCTGCAACATCTGTTGGCCCAATGCCATCACTAATGTCAACTTGTACAAAAAGGCAAGATCCAGAAACCTCTCAGAAGATTACAATGCACCAATTAACATGGCTCAGACATGAACCCAGGATTTCTCAGGAAAGATACCCAAAGTGGCTTTGTATTGGACACTACCTGGCAAGAGCAAACGAGGCAGGCCAAGAACAACATGGCAAGGGACAGTGATGAATGAGTGGAAGAAATGGGTCTCTCATGGGGAGGAGCACAGTTCACACCTCTGAACAGACTGAGATGAAGAGAGCTAGTAGCACCCGTATGTCTCACATGGGACGAGGACAGCATTCTGTGCTTACACAAGGCAGATCAATGTTTAAAGCAGAGGGCTGCTGCTTGTTGTAAGTGACTACAATACACTGTGCTTTAAACAAGGCAGACACCTGCTTTGGGGCTGGTGGCTACTCATGTACGCTGTGTATAAGGCTATAACCTTTCCATTATATCAGTTGACTTGGCAAAGTGATATGGAACTGTAATACGGTAGATCTGGAACTACTTCATAAGTGTGCCACTTTATAAAAATGCACAGCTTTGAAATGTTTATCAACCAATCAGAATTAAGCATTCAAGCCCCATTTTATAAAAAGATTACATTCAAATACTAATGGAGCAGCTCTGTTTCTGGATGCAAAAGTTTGCAGTTTGTGAAATACCATGGACTTTATTTTTATTATTTTTTGCACTCACACATAATATCAAACAAATGCTCAAATAGGACATTTTAACCATTACAACACATATAACCACATGCTCACTTTCTCTCTGCCATTTTAACACCTACCAGAAATGCACCTCACGTTATCTCTCCCTGTGTGTTTCTCTCTTTCTAAAATGCATGTGATTGATGAATACATCATTTGACAAATATTTTCCAGGGAGGATCCTGATCCATTTCTCACAACCTCCTTCATTACTGTAATGATAGTGGTGGGCCCCAGGATGTCATCCACTCATTCTCCTCCCACCACTCATTCTCCTTTGCCCTTCTTTCCTTTAACCTTTACTTCTACTCAGCGGGCAGAGGTAAGGTATGGACTTGGCTGTAATATGAAGGCCTTCAAAAATGCAGACAAGGTTATGTCTCCTTGCCAAAAAGGTCACCGTCCTCAATTTGCAAATATAATTGTTCTTTCTAACACTGTTGTTCTCATCAACAGATGAGGAGAAGGAGGGCCAGACAGGTGGGTGTGTGAATGGCACCATCACTGAATAAACGATAATAACCTGCTTTGTGGGTTCTGGCCTCATATTTTCTTGTAATTTGCAGTCATTTAAATGGTAATGAAGTCATAGACAAGAACATATAGAGCCAATTTGCAGGGTTTACATTGCACAGCTACTGTTGGTCCAGTCTATATCTATAGAATGTTTTTCAGCTGTTATACCTATGCTAACAAACATGCTATGGTGAGAAATTAGGAAAAGGCAACACAGACAGAGCAAAAACATTACACAAATAGGTTTCTGTCATGTGACCTTTTCTTTGCAGCCACCATATTTATGACCATCAATGGGACAAAGCACTGGTGGTAATGTAAACATATCCAGTTTTTACACATATAGATCTACTTTTACATTATCCCCTGCTTTATTTATCAGCCTGGCCATTGGTGCAAAGTCGGTGAAGAACTAAGGAGAAAGCGGGAAATGCATACACTATTATACTTACTACATATGTCAAATGGTAATTTGGGGCCATTAACCCAGTACACATTCTTTTTTTAACTCTGTTTTAAACGTTTTTTTGTGTATCTGTGTGTCATGACCCAGTGTCTCATGCTGTGGTTTTTAAGAACATGCAAGAATGTGCATGGACTTTGTGTTTGAATGGCTACTTTATTCTGCATTAAGATGATGAACCTTACCAAACTTTATTTTGCTCCTGGCCGTGGAAAACTGAAAGTGCCTGATCATATCAGTGTGGAATTATACATTTGTTTGACAAATTTCAGAGTGGATGGATGGAGAACCAGTCACAACTGTTGTTGAAAGACGAGAGATTTACAAATTTATATTGTACCCGACAGCAAACCCGTAAGCCAATTGCCTTCTAATGTTTCATCTTCTGATGACTGTGTGATATTTATGGCTTAGGATGTAGGATACGCTACTTAGGCTTGTGTTCACTGTTCACTGGAGTCTGAATTGTTTTCACTGTTGTTGGCTTTCAATTAATAAACAAAGTTGCACTATTGCTCCCAAGAGTTTTTTTTTTTAGTATTTTGAAGTGTGCTGACTTTGGCGTGTTTTCTTATACTGTTTTCTTGTACTGTTCTTTCTTTAATGCATGTGTAGGCTACTAGTTTTGGATTTGTGTGATGTGCAAACAAAATCCGATCTGTATTTTGAGTTTATTGAGGTAATTATTGACCACAAGGAATTTTCCAAACAGCTCTATGTGCATTATGGCAGGAGTAATGATGTTTATTTACAAAGATGCAAAGAGTACAATGGTGTTAGCTAATCAGCGGGCATTTGCACCAAAACCGATCATTTAATTACGATGAGCCAGAGTAATAAATTACTGAGTTATGACTGTTTTGGGTTCAAAAAAGATTATGCCATTATCATTGGACCTATAAATAAACGTTACAAAAGTACGTTATGATCCCTTTAAAAGTACAGACGTCTGGTAGAGAGCTCCTTTTTACATAATGCAACACCTAATCAATGACACATTGATAATAACTTTATGCACAATGCACTCACTCTTGTTTTCAAGAACTCAAGAGTGAGGAAGAGGGTTACCCTACTAACAAAGGGGTTCCCTTAATATTTTAAAACAAGCCCAAAATAAAGTCAGTGATGAGGACAGGACGGTCAGGGCGGTGGCCAAAATCTTTGCCATATGTCACACCACCAACTTCCAGGCAAGGGATCAGTTACCACATTTGGGTACTTGACCATCACTAGTGTTCTCAGAAGACCAGAAGAGGTGCTTTAAAGACTATTTTATATGGGATATTTAAATGGGTTAAAAGCCCAAAGTGGTCAAAAAGACATTTTAACAAGAGAATTATGCATATGAGACAGTGTAAAAAGAGAGGGGTTGGGGTGTAAGGAGAAACAGAAAGGTAGACAATATTTACTATTTACATTTGATTTAGAACAGGTTTTAGAACAACAGCCTCTGACAATAACTGCAACTTTCCCTCGAAGTGAAGTGAGAGTATTATGGCTGATGTTGACTAGTTTACTGGCTTCCTAAGAAGGCACCACACTTGATAAGGTCTCCCCAAGCCACAGGCCTTTCCAGGGCAGCCTGCTTTAATCAAAAGAATGTTAGCAATTTCTTTGACAATTTGAGCAAGGTCTCAGAAAAACCAGCTTGAATCACAAAACATGTGGAACATGGATGAAACAGGTATAGTGACAGCCCATACCACTGATGTTCATTTTCCCACATACACACTTTTAATCTTTATTTATCTGTGATGGCTCACCTGGCTGCATTGGGACAGCCAACACATCAGCGTAGATGCAAAAGGCTGGGTTTCTGTGTTTCTATACTTGAACCTTCAAACAAAGAGCTCCTCAGAGAGAACCTTAAGTTTCCAAAAATATGTCTGTTTTAAAGCTCCATTCTGTAACTTTTGCTTTTCTACTGCCATCTCTGTTTAAAACACAAAATTGCAGGGTACTTGCAGAGTTCTTTTCATGGATCACATGGATGACAAGTTTAAATTCTAAACAACTGCTGTAGGAACAAGCTACAAATGCTGCACCATCAGTTCTTTATAAATTATACATTATATAATGTTATACATTCCATTTTTCCTTTATACATTTGCAAGTGAATATATACGTAAAAATGGTTTCTTTGTCTTTCTCAAAGTGAATGAAGTGAGGATGAATCTCTCTAAGTTCCATTGGGTTGTAAAACAGTTTTATCTAGATGCTCTGCTATGCATTGCTATGGTCACCAGAGTTCTGGTTCTGCATTTGGGGGTAGTTCTACAGACACCCTAAAACAGTTAGTTTGTGGAGTGAGGTATATAACTAGTTATTGTGTCTGATCTGTTTCAGGCACTACATGCACTTGCTCAAATACTGTTTTTGTTCATTTTTAACCCAAAAAATGTACATATTGTGTATTAATACATTATAAATATATTTAATTTCTGTAGTTGCTGTGATAAATATCTCAGTTGCATTATCGCTTAATTAATTAATAAAGCAACTGGTTCTGCAACTGACAGATATGCTTCATTTTTAAGCTCCTGCATCGCTGATTAATTTGATTGATCAAAATGTTGATTAAGGTGATTAGACACCAGAACTGGTGTGCATATGGCAGTTCTTGATACTACAACTGACATTGTTTATTAAAGCTCTCCCCTGTGCAGTCTCCTGGGAGCAAACTCTCAGCAATGGTCAGCACTTTTAATCCTGACATTAAAAATTGATGTCGGCTGGGTGTTTATTTAATGTTTATTTGTATTCTCTCTCTCTCTCTCTCTCTCTCTCTCATAGCTTTGCTTAACTTTGAAGTCCCATTCTGTATGCTGAGCTTTGAAACAGCTTTAGGACTAAGTGGAGAAAAAGAAAGAAGTGTAGAAAGCTTTGTCTTTACAAGGAGAAAGCCTAAAGAATAACTTTTCTGATTTTAGCCAATTAAACGTGCCTCTTTAAACATAAAAAGGCTTTTATGGATATTTATTCCCATGGAGATGTTATTTTTTATTTTAACTACATATGACTCACTTTACAGCACTGTTGGTGGTCATTCTGTTAAAAAAACTTTTTCGTCTGTTGCTACCTTTTATTGGTTTCCGAGAAAGTGGTTCATAATATATTGAAGTTTATGTGGCTTGCAAGTAAAGCTGACCAAAGAAAAATAGTAGAGATGGACGTGGATAAAGCGTAATGCAATTAAAAATGTCACTGCAAATACACACATAAACGAGCAGAGGCAAGCAAATGTGACTGCCAACACATTGTGACGTGAATGGCTCAGACTTTGGAGAAGTGAGAAAAGGTCTTTCCAGTCTCAAAATAGGTCATGATTTATTTGATTGAATCACTTCATGACAGGCATTCAGTAATCAGATCTGAGAAGGGAAGACATTTTTTTTTCACTGCAGTTTTTCAGTGATTTCTTTATTCATTTTTATTAACTAAGAATGAGCAAGCTTTATCTTTTTTTCACTTAAAATACATTTGTAACAACCATATTGCCATGTTTTTGTGGGTTTTGGAGGTGAATGGAGGTGACTCAAGGTCACTGAAGGCTATGTAATATATCTCTGAATTTAAATGATATTTAAATTGTGCAATCTCAATGGGTAAGTACTCATAGTTACAAGCATTACCATAGGAGCACGTCTTTATCTGAAATATTAATGTCTTCATGAATGTCTTTATCTGAAATATTAACACATTTCAATAAAGAGTTAAAACCTCAGGACCAGTTAAGATCAGAAGTTTCTTCTGTCTGTGCAATTGTTTAGTTACAGGTGCAGCTCACGGATACACAAAATCAATGCATTGCTGACTGAGTCATACACTGATGAAGAGGTGCTTAAAAATGCAGCTGAAGTCATCAATCTTCTTACTGCTTTTGTTCATATAATTAATCAAATTTTGTAACAAATTTTTGAACTCTGAGAGGAGAATTGTTACGGGTCAGGACTCTTATTTTAAAGTTTCTGTTTGTTTCTGGTTTCCGCTGTTTTCATGCACTTCCTGTTTTGTAATCAGTATCACCTGTTCACCTTTGATAAGTCATCCTATTTAAGTTCCCAGGTCTTATGTTTAGGTTGTCGGTTATTGTTGGATTAAATGTTTATTGCTTTTGGATTTACCGTTGTTCTTTGTACCTTGTATTATCTTGTTTAGTCACGTTGCTGTCGCACTTATTGTTACTTTTCATTCATACGGTTAGTGTTGGTTTGTCTTTGTTAATTAAACACCTTTTTGTTATTTACTTCCATGTCCTGGTTCCTAGTAACAGTTCCACAACACTAATCATAACAGAATAACCGACCAAAATTGAACAACAGCCAGAGCCCGACGCGACCGAGTTCCACAACACTAATCGTAACAAGAATATAGACACCCAATTTTCTTAATGTGTTATTTTTCACTCTTAGGTCCTTATGTTTTGGTCAAACAGCCAGAAAACAACACATTTCCATCTTTCATTTCTTACCTAAGCTTTTCCTAAAAGTTAAGATTCAAATTAAATTAAAATACTGTTGTGAAACTAAACATGACTGTTGAGCCCTATCTGCTCTCTAAATTAAAGCAGTTTAACCATTAGTTCTTTGTTCAGTGTTTAAGCCCCTAACATAAACATAAGGTGGTGTTGCCCTAATAAAAAGTGGTCGTTGACAGTGAATGCATATGCACAAAAAATCTGCACTGTGTATTTTCATAGTAAGTTTAAGATCTATTTGTATGAGAAGCATGTTACAAGAAGATTAAAAATATATAGATCTAGGCAATCTTTAAATATTTATAATATAAAAACTTAAAATAAAATAAAAATGTCATTACTGCTTATGGAGTTTAGTCAATGTGTGTGTTTTTAAACATTCAAATACACATACTCATTTTTGCACATTTTAGTGAGAACATCCCACAAACTCTTACTGTTTTTATACCAGGGTAATAATATTTTCGATCTTGTAATGCTACCCTTAAACCTTATTGACATTATTAAAGTAATTATTACATTATTTGTGAGGACACAAATAGATATTTTGGTAGCAAAATACACACAGCACAAACACAGCAATTTGCACTCTCTTAACACACAGAAACTCTAATTGTCATCTATTACTTAATGACTAATGAAAAAATGACTAATAAAAAAATCATATAAATTATTTAATCATGTGAGTCAGTTAATCATGTTTTCTGTTGCACTTTTATTTATATATTTACAAGAACAAAAAACACCAGTGAACTTTTCTGACCCTTTCCACAACTAGGACAGCAAATTCCACAACCCACAACTAGTGAATTCCCATTATATTGCTTTAGCGTTTGTCAGTGTTAATCATTCTGTTTAAATTAAATGGCAAGTTAGACTTACAAGAATAGGTTTGGAACAAATTCTTTTTAGAGCCTTTAATGACTTTAATGACCTAAAAAAACACGTTTGACATTCCTTTTTCTATACTGTATATCCCATTAATATCCATTGTAGAACACGTAACCATGTTTATATAGACAAAAGTATGATGTTGGGACAGCATGATATCACATAGAAGCAAACATGTCCAGCGTATGCAGCCAGTTTGTTATCTGGGACATCTGTTTTGTTCTACACAGTGTGATCAATAACCTCACTGCACAGAAGATATAAGACCAAAGATATATTTTTTCCACATGCACAAATGGGTCATAGGGCAATCCCTGGGATCGGACCCATGACTTTGGCGTTGTTAAAGCCAAGCTCTAACCACTGAGCTACAGGAAAGATTAGCATAAGCAAGTCACACATTACAGAGTGATGCATCCGCATGTTGCAATCCTCTTATCAACAGAAGATATGATTACTCAACAATGCACAACTACCACAACGTGAGGGCACAGTTAACAAGAGAATTGCCCTTCAGGGTCAAAATGCCACCCTCTTCAATGGCTTCAAAAAAAGTTAGTGTTTTCTGACTTTCTACTTTTTTCTTTTTCTTACATATTTCTTATGATCCACAAAAAAAGAGAAGTACAAGTTCAAATGCTTTTCTCTTCTTGTCTGCCCTAATTGTCTCTAGGTGTGTCTTGTTACCCTGATTAGTCTGTGTATTTAAGCCTTCATGTTGCCATTGCCTTATTGTCAAGTCAAGTCTTCAGTATTCAGTTTTGTATTTGTTCATTAAAGTGCACCATGGTTCATCAACTGCCTGCAGTAGTTTCTTTTTAGTGATAACCTGCAGTTTGCCTCACTACTATATAATTAAATACAGTGATCAGCCACAACAGTAAAATTATTGTTACAAAATAAAATGTCCACTGCCAAAAGTGCCTGCAATGGTGTTCTTTCAGCAGGATTTGCCACACTACAAAACTTGTCCAGGAATGGTTTAACAAATATTACAAAATGTTCAAGGTATTGCACTGCCCTTTACATTCCCCAGCTCTCAATCCGATTGATCATCTATGAAATGTGCTGGACCAACAAATACAATATATGGAGGCCCCACCTTGCAATTAGAGGGATTTGTGGCTGCTATTTTTTTGGTACAAGATACAATATGTTACGGAGGAGGCCTCCTGCTGGTCGTCAGCGGGAACCTTCGCCAGAATATGAATACTTTCCATGACCGTACCTATTACTTCCTGTTGAGCACCTGAATGCAATCAGCGGAACTATAAAGCTCAGAAATATTCACTAATCTGTACGATGTCTTGTTTTGCAATGTGCAACATTTCAGAGCGTTATATTGGATTGCCTTACCGTTGCCAAATGGATTACTTAACGTTTTTGAATGTTTGCTGCCTCCCTCTGCCTGTTTCGTCATTGCCAACCAGAATTTCTCTGGTTGGCAACTGTGTATAGACCACCTGGACCCTACACTGATTTCCTGAAAGAATTTGCAGAGTTCCTATCGGATCTGTTGGTT
>JAZGTI010021844.1:0-10006 GCA_036877585.1 Botia kubotai | reverse complement strand
GGGGAGTGGGAGCAGAGCAGGGAGAGAGTTGAGCTTCCTGACAGCCTGAGGGATGAAGCTGTCCTTCAGTCTGCTGGTCCTGGCCTGGAGACTCCGCAGTCTCCTCCCTGATGGCAGCAGGCTGAAGAAGCTTTGCATAGGGTGTGAGGAATCAGCTGCTATGCAGAGGGCTTTTTTTGGTGAGACGTGTGCTGTAGATGTCTTGGAGGGTGGGGAGAGGGACACTAATGATCCTCTCAGCTGCTCTGACTATGCGTTGGAGAGTTTTTTGGCAGGATGCATTGCAAAAAACTATATTTTTTGCAAAACAAATAATTTTGTTAATGCTGTGTTTATTAACCTTAAATCAATAATTATTTTGTCTAGACAAACCTCACCTGTTAAGACCACCACAAGGTACAGTAACTACAGTTTTACATAGTTAGTTGACAAACCTGAAAATATGTGGCAACTTTCTTTATAATTGTATTTGTATCACCAGGACCTACACAAAGGAGGATGTTTCCCCAAATAAAACAACATCTTACTCTCTCAAATCTACAAAGAGGTGGGAACTATTACTGAACAATGTCAATCTCTCAGGATGCTTTTCATTCATTAAAAAGGCAAATAATTGACACTCTTTTCCACAGCACCGAGGATCAACTATTTGACACCCTCATACCAACATCAATCACGACAACCAGTACAAAACCTACCAGCAAGTATGTGGCATTTGTATAAGATATGAAAACAATTTCATTTATTGCATCAAAATTTTCACCAAGTAGGATGTTTCACCAGCTAAAACAACATTGTACTTTGTCTTATTCACAAAGAGGTGTCCTGATTACAAGCTTAGTCTCAACATACCACTATAGATTCAGTAATCCCTCAACACACTCAGTTGAGGAAACCTGATGGTAAAAATCTAATAATTAACACAGTAATAATTAATGCATGGCAATCAGAAATGTGAAAAAGTGAAAAAAGTCATCAATGAACATTGGGTGAATGTTCAAAGTCAGAAGTCTAATCAAATATATGTTATGTCATTGCTTATTCATTTTTAAAAAGAAACTTCTTAGACTTTAAAATCATAAATATTTACACAAAATGACACATAAGGGGGAATTTTATCAAGTCCAAATAAAATACAGGTTCATTTTCAGTAAGAATAAACATGGTTTATAGCCAATGTTATAAAAAACATAATAATTTAACTACATTTAGAGACTGAAATGTCATTGACTGCATATGTTATCTGTACCTAAAGTGATTACAAGTCTGAAGTCACTACTGTGACTCAAAGGACACAAGTGTCATCAAAGGAAACCATTGATGGGTGAGTGCTATAAAATATATAACGGTAACTTTTCTAAATGATCTCATTATTCAATAACTGTTTTGTTGTTTTTATGTGTATTTTGTGTGATTATTAACCAATAATGCTTTTTGTGTAGACCAACCTCACCTGTCAAGACCACTACAAGGTACAGTAACCATCTTGCTTACAGATAGCTAACCTGAAAATATGTGGCTACTTTCTTAACCTCTTTTTCTTAACCTCTTCACAATTTCATTTGTATCACCAGGACCTACACAAAGGAGGATGTTTCCCCAACTAAAACCACATCCTACTCTCTCAAATCTACAAAGAGGTGGAAACTATTACTGAATAACATCTCAGTGTCAGCATGCTTTTCATTTATAAAGAAGGCAGATCATTGACTTCATTCTTTTCCACAGCACTGAGGATCAACTGTTTGACACGCTCATACCAACATCAATCACGACAACCAATACAAAACTTAATAGCAGGTATGTGGCATTCACATATTTATAAGGTGTGAACACATTAGTGGCGAGTTTGACATTTACTCTGGAATTTAGTTTAAGTAGTTTAACCAGTCTTGCGACCATTAGAGAAAGCACAAAAGTGTCTGTGCATTCTCATTTAGGCTGTCAGGAGCTCGCAACCTTCCATTATAGTTTCCCTCTCAAGGTGTAAAAGTGTTCATTCAATAATGGACTTCTATCGTTCACACAGCCGTGAGGATCAGGATTTTACTGTATCCAAATCCATTAGGACAGTGTATTCAACAAATGACAGGTAGGTTACATTTTCTCATTTTAGCATCTTTGTCTGATGCATTAGATGTGATTCGTTACACATTTATTTTTTGTAACTGTACAGATATGAGTGGGATAGTGTTACAAGTCCCTCTTATACCACCAGGACATCATACACGGAAAGCAGGTTCAGTATTTAAAATATCATGCCTTTGTGAATCAATTTGGTTACGCTGCGAAATGGTACAACAAAAGTAACTATTACAGATTTAGTCAGGATTTTAGACTTAATCAGGTGTGTATTTTGCAGGCCTGTTGATTACCTTTCTGACGCCATAACATCAAGATCCTCTAGCACAGTTTACACATCGACTGAGAGGTATGATTTATTAATATTAACTACTCTATGCCAGCATTGACTTCAATGTTATGTGTAGTGCACATGTGAACTGCAACACACTTTGTTGCAGGAAAGTCAGTGAGAGAGACCTTTGCACATATTGCCGTAAAAACATGTACAACGATGAAAAGATTATCCTGGATGACATGAATATAAACTGTCATGCAAGTTGTTTCAAGGTAAGTTATTTTTCAAACATTTTTAGTAAAGGTATTAAATTTTTTTAAATATATATTATTGATCGCCATATGACATGAAAATATATAACAAAATGTTAAATTAAAGTAATTTAAAAAAAATTCTTCGCTTTTCATTTTTTCTGTGTGTCTAGTGTGATGTTTGCAACACTTCTCTTGGGCACCTGAAGGCAGGGGACAGCTTGTGGGTTTACCGCAGTGCTGTTTACTGTGAGAGATGCTTTAACGTAACTAAGGGTAAGACGCATTGTATTTTATATCTTAACAATTTGAACAATACAATCAATATTCCTTCTAAATGAACAACTATGTTTGATCCAGGCAAGTGGCACCGCTAAACTTCTAAATATCTACCCATCAAGTCAAGTTATGGAAAGAAGAGCTATGATAAATGCACTACATTTAAACACAACCTATACCAATACTTTCCTATGCATTGTCCCACTGGACATTAAATACATAAAATAATTATTGGTGGTGGCTACTGTCAAATAATGGATTTAAGGGGTTAAATAAATCCATTGATAGCTAGAATTCCCTGGTGATGTGACATCTCATCTAGTTAGAATACGTATAAGAATAAGAAGGATAAACTCATAAACTTATTATATGGTAATGATTCTTGTTGTTTATATTTTGTTGAGTGTCATTCTAGAGTAGTTGGGTCATATCTGTTACGCAATATATTTTGAATTCTGTAACTTAAAAGAACAAATTAATAGGTTTGTGTTATAATTTAAGAAAGCATTTCTATTAATCTATCATTCATACCAGAATAAAACAAGATGGAAATAAAGAGCTAAAGTTTGCTATTACTTTATAAGCATCGAAAGTTACATGAGGGTGTAAACTTGCTTTCAGTTGATTTTGATCGTTTTTGAAGTATTAGAAAATGAAATAGAAATATTTTATTTGAAATATACATGAATTAGTTTCCAAACCAGTTTCTGTAGTTTTACCAAACATAATGGAACGTTTGGTAATTCATAAAATACATTGCTAATACATACTGATGTTTTTATTGGTGTTTTCTCACCAACACTGCATATCATACAGGAACATGGCAAAATTTTATTATCATACCAAAGTTGTAAAATCATTTAACGTTCACATTTATAGTCACTTGCTTTTAATATTGTGAATAGAAAACTATGATTTCCATCTTTGTTTAAAGTGTTTAAAGAGTCCAAGAACGTAGCTGACGAGAGCAGTTTTCTTTCCAGTGCTGACTCCTCCTGTTTTTAAAAAATAGTAAAAAAAAATCCACATATTTTTTAAACTTGAAAACATAAGCTGCTGCCTTAAATCAAATTGGTTGTACAATTCATCTCAAAATATTAAATTAAACTGGTTTTAAAAAATTGAATTGAAGTGACTTTTTTTTCTAAATTATTTTGATGAGGTAATGTACAAACATGTTACCATTTATGCTGCATATAACAGCCCGTTTCAAAAAATAAAAATGAAGTAGAATATGATAAAAGCACTACAAATGTCATACAGATTTAATAAAATGTTATCTCAATAAACTATTTCTGTAGAGCTGCTGTATTGCGACTAGTTCTTTACCTCGTAATGTGTTTTGGACTAGCGCAGGGGCAGAGCCAGGGGGTGGCCAGGTGGGCTTGTAACTGCATTTTTAGGACAAAGTTATTCAAGTCATCTCTAGAAGTAGCACAATCATAACTCTCGCGCGTTATGACTTTTATTGGTAATTAGTAACTCGTCTGAGATACGTCTAACCAGAAGCAATCAGAGAAGGTGCTAGCATGGAGCGCAAGAAAGTTTTCACTTCTCCCTTCTCATAGGATCACTTGAAATAAATTAAACTCAGTACATAATTATTGTGCTTTTGTGGCCCATTTAAAAGTTTTTGCAGATTTAAAAGACATGAAAAATGACTTTGAAACTAGAATTATAAAAGAATTAAGAGCATGAAGAAATTATAATAGTTTTTAATTATTTTGTGGTATTTTAATTAAAATGCCATTGTAGACATAAAACAAGATTTTAAGATTGCACGAGGGCCTTTTTTGTTTTTATAATGTTTTCTGTGCCAACCCAAAATATCTTCTGGCTCCGGGCCTGGGAAGGAGACAGAGACTGGAATGAACAGCACATCAGCATCTGAATGAAGCAGCCCAGACACCGCTCCATTATATTACACAGGGAATCATTGCAGTTCCCCTCTGTAGACAGTTTCATTTGGTCGAGTCACATCAGAGGAATGCTCTTCATATTTCCATCCGCAATCAGTGAATGAATCAGATTTGGATGATGGTACTGTACTGGATGAGGTTGAAACTCTAGACCTTGATGTTATTTTTCCCTTCGGCAGAGAGTCTGATCATAGCTGATACTGATGCTGTTTTAACTACATTATAATCTAAATTCCCTTATCTGTGCTGAAAACCGTTATCTGTGATGTTCCATGCTCTTTATCACAAATGTCACAAAAGCAGAATGTGAAGTGGACTTGATATGTCTAGGTCTATTGTCAGGTAGTGTGTGCATAAAAAGCCCAAGGAACGAGTGATCTTAAATAGTTTAACAGATTGGGTTGCTATATCTTGCATCTATTGTTGTGAAAAAGTTCATTTTTCTTGAGCCAATTTGAAATAAATAACACAGCCCTTTCTAACATTACACAAACCAACAAATACCACCAAACAACATTAAATTTCATAACATTTTACAAAAACATTAAATTCCATTAAAAACATAACATTAAACAGATTAAAAAGCAGTACATTAATCATGTTGCTGTTTGTATATACCAATCATTTATAAGTGTTTGAAATGTTGGTATTTGTTGGGGTAGAGAGGTGCACAAATGCAGAGTTCTGTTCTGTTTTGAGTACTCCACAACAAACGTGTGGAAATGGTCAAAAGTGGTTTGGTGCCTATGCAGAGAAATAAAGTTAAATCTGCTAAATATCTCATATCTGATACTGCTTTATGTAAATACACCAAGTAATGTAAAGAGATTGTCATACATGAGCCTTAACTCTTGACTAAGTGTTTCCTAAAAACCTGTTGGGTCTGTTGTTGTTCATTTTGAGTACTGTCACTGATAAATGAAATGTATAGATATTTAATGACTTGGGATCATTTTTTCATAGAGTTTAATTGATAACATCAATTACACCTACAACTACACCTCAACTACACCTTAACTGGTGTCCATCTGTGGTAAATTAATTTGATTGGAAATCATTTGAAAAGGCACACACATCTCAGCTCACGCTGCATATCAGATCAAAAACCATCAAGAGCTCAAAGAAGCCTGTCTGCAGAGCTCAGAGACAGGATTGTTGCAAGGCACAGATCTGGGGGAAAAAAATAGAAAATTCTGCTGTACCCATGGTCCCCAGGAGCACAGTGACCTATAATTGGTGTAAGTGATATTTGCATTGTTGTCTATGGGGGGACAGAAAGCTCCCAGATTATCAAATTTTGTGTTCCAAAAATGAACAAAGGTCTCACAGGTGTGGAACGACATGAGTAATTAATGACAATCTTTATTTTTAGTGTGAATTATCCTTTATTTTAACTCAGGTGTTCCAAGTAATTATCGTAAATAGCCGTCATTGCCGGGGCAGACTCGAGCATGGCGAGCGCCGTCGCCGGGGCAGAGGCTTGACCAGAGGACTCCTCCGCTGCCGGGACACTGGCTGTAGAGACGGATGCCACCGTCATGGCATTGACTGGGGAAGCGGACATCTCTGCTGGGGAGCTGACTGGGGTACCGGTTACCGCCACGGGAACACTGGCTGGAGAAGCAGGTCCATTTACCTGGGCATAAACCTGAGACCCGAGAACCGTGGCCTGGAACCCGATCTGCGAAGCCATCACCGCCAACTGGATACCCTGCTGAGAACCTGTCGCTGCCACCTGACTGCTGGTCTGGGAGCGTGTTGCAGGCCTGAGATACGGCCCCTGCCTCCTCCCAACTGATCAAAGCCCCTGTCAGGCTCGCCTTAAGGTCCGCCAACTGCCTAGCGACAGTGTCCAGGATGGCCCCAGGATCCGCAGAGCTGCTCCTCTGCTCCAGACCCTCCTGAGCTAATGGACCGAACGCAGCTGCTTCCTCCTCCGTTGTGACCGACTCCTCACCTCGAAATAATCCACCCAGCTCCAACTGAGTGACTTCCGCTTGCTCAGACCCCAACTCTACCTCCCCCAACTGGAGGTCAGAGCCCGCCAGTTCCAAGGCCATATTTATATATTCCATTATATTCCATCTTTGACAGGGAACAGGCATTAAATCCTTAAATGGTGTGTCTAATCCATGCCGGAAAATCAACATTATGAAATTGTCCTCCCCTGGAAGATCATAGGCCCTTATTTAAAATTTTTTCAACATAAGCCTCCATGGAGGCTCCATCTTGGCACGGCCAAGACACCATAATCCACAAAAGGTAGGCCCGAAAACAAAAAACAAAGCAATGTCCAAAAAGGCACAACAAGGCACACAGACACAAAAGGCACGAGAGACAAAAGGGCACAAAAATATATAACACCCAAAAACTAGCAAAAAACACAAAAAGCCAAAAACTGCTGTGCTGTTGTGGTGGGTTACTCTTTAACGGTGTGCTGACGGTTGTGTAAATGTTTTAAAAAACCAAAACGGGAACACGGAACTAAGGAGCGAAAGATATTTAATGAGAAAGTCAAAAACAGGAACAAACACAAACACTAACCCTTAAACTAAAGGGCGACAACATGTGCAACAGCAGATATAACATAAAAGACAAAACACGGTGAATAAACCAACAATCTAAAGACCAGGCGAGAGAATCCACAGGGTAATCCAAAAGAGTAATTCAGTAAACAGGCAGAACGCGATGAACTATCAACTAAGAAAACCTTGATTGACTAGAAACACCAAACACTCCAAACACCAACAGTAACCCACGACATGATTAAAGCAACCAGGAACTTAAATACACAAACTAATCAAACAAACACAGGTGAAACAGATTACACAAAACAGRAAGTGACATAAAAGGACAATGACATCATAAACACGCGACAAAACTAAACATCAAAATAAGAGTCCCGATCTCCTCGTTCATCGCGGGAGCTCGACTACGTAACACAGGCATTAGGTATGATTTCCTTTTTTAACATACTGAAAATATCATATGATTGGATGTGCAGCATCTGACGTCAGTAACTATTGGTAAGGGAAATATTTTGTTCTTGTTAATAACTTGATAAGCATATTTAATTTGAGATTTATAATGCACATTTTTCATCAATTAAGAGCCATTGCAGTATATGCTTTTGATGTTTATGAGCTAGCATTGCTGGTAGTTAAATTTATTAAACAAACATTGTTTTTAAACATGTTTCTTCTGTCCCAGATCCATCTTCACCAAACCATCAACAGTCTAGCACTGGGAGGAACTGTTCAAGTCTAACTGAGAGATCTCTCACATTCACACAGCTACACAGTAAGCCTGACCATCTCCTGCCATACTCCAAAAAGCTTACACGTCACTTGTCCAATGTTGTGTCTAAAATAAGTGTGTATCTAGTGTACACATAGAAGAGAATGTAATAAGTGCCACTTCAAAAATCAACACAAATATTTTACAAAAACATGTTGTCTGTATGCATTGTACACTGATGACAGTTTTATTTTATTGTGCTAGGTGTTTGTTTACAAGGTAACAATGAAGACTTTACAGTTCTTTAAAGTTTGTTAACAAATTTGTGAACAACTGAATATTTATCTGAAATACTCTTATTACATGCTTATTACATCTGGATGGAGGGAAACTTTGACTATGAAGCCAACAAGCAGGTCTCTTTGATGTTGACTGCCACCCATTTGGCATTTGGTGTGAATAAGTAAGGTTTGGAGTCAACAAGTGGGATGCTACCTGTGAACCTGTACAGTCTCATGTATGACCCTAGATTTAAGGGTCTTTTTTATTTAGGTAATATTCATCAACAAAGGCCTGTCAGTCCTCAGTCTTCCCTGGACAGTGAGCTCAGCATCAGCATCATGAGCTGGAGGAGGACTCCATCTCCATGAGCTATAAGCTTCAGGACATGACTGATGTGTCTATTTAAATACAATTGAAGATCATGTTGTGGGGAAGATGTTGTTCAAAATATTAAAGAAATACAATTTACAACATTGCATACAACGTTCATAGTGACCATGGGTGTCCGTTTTTTGTCTTTTGAAACCATAAAGTACTTTTGTGTGTTTATTCTTATTGTGTTTAATCTGCCAAGATCATGGAATTTTTGATTCTTAAATTGTTTTTGGTTCTTTTGTAACTTGAAAGTCATGGTCACTATGAACTAATAAATAAAGCCAGCCTGTTCTATGAAGTAATAAATAAAGTCAGCCTGAACTTCAAAATTTTTGAGACTAGGTTTTCAGTAACTAGATTTTGCTGCACTGGAGAACTAATAGTGTGGCTTGGAGCAGAAATTGTATTTTGGATAGAAGCTGCTCCATGGAACGCATGTATTTGTGCATTCAGGTCTACGACAGGAGTATGCGACCAGCTGTGCAATGGCCACGCGCCATATTGCCAGTTTCTCAGAGCACACGTGCTCACAGAAGTATGAGGAGTGACACTGATCTGGAGGAAGAATACAACCAGCTGTCTCCTCAGCCACGACTCTTCTGTATGGCTCCCATGCAGCATGGCACATCTCACTCACAGAACCTCTGTAGCATAAAAGACTGCAGATGCAGCCCCTTTACCCCTCAGCACCTCAAGAGCCTGTCCCACCAGCAGTTCTGCATCACCAGCCACAGAGTTACAGAGCCAACCCAGGTCAGACAGCTCAGGGTAAAGGGGTTTGTAATAATCCAGTAAGCAAGAACTTTTCCTTTCCTGCCCTTTTTTTGCTTCTGAGGAGCACAAAAGAAGATATTTTGAAGTATGTTGGTAACCAAACAACAGTGGAACCCATTGACTTCCATTGTATGGACAAAACCACTGAAACATTTCTCAAAATATCTTTTTTGTTTGACAGAAGTGAAAAGTCATATATAGGGTTTATTGAGTTCTTTGGTAGGCAAAAAAATTCCCTTCCTTTTGTCTCCTTACCTTTCTCTATTCCAGTGTATCGGTTTCCTTAGTTTATCGATATATTTCTTTATCAATTGCAGTATATCTATCAGTAAAAAAAAATTCATATTTAACATTCTATTTTATTATTATCTATTTTCATTATTTGATTTTCCATCTTTATTCCTAAATTGTGATCAAATGTTTTAATGTGTAATTTCATTTTTCAGACAAGTTACGGAGGAGCATGCAAGTTACAAGTTACAAGTGGAGTTTATTGTCATTTCAGCCGTATACAAGTACACAGTGAAACG
>JAZGTI010021843.1:0-10007 GCA_036877585.1 Botia kubotai | reverse complement strand
AGACACAGCTGTATGTCTGCACTATATTTTATATTACAAAATAAAATTTATTCAGGGGAAGATACATTGCACTCATAAAGGCTCTTATTTCTATTTTTTCCCTTAAAGCCAATTGTGGGGCTTATTTGGCGTAAGTGTGGATGACAGGATGCGTTTATTTTTAAACTGGATATTTGCTTAAGTTCTTTAAAGAGAACAAATTCGCTGTTTCACTTGTATTTTACTTATAAAAACGCCTCAGTTACAAACGATGAATTATATGATGAACGTGCTTCGTCGGTTAAGACAAGTAATACATTCCGTAGGTCATTGGCCCACCGAAAAGTCCTGGGACGGGTAACGCAGGTCTAGGAAAGGAACCAGACGGTCCGTAGAGGGATGGAGAACCAACATGTGTTCCTAGTGGGAACGGAAAAGCGAACGCAGGCAATAATGGCTTAGTTGCAAGTTTGAGTTTCTCTAACTCGGCCTCTTGAAGTCTTTTTGCCTTTGCTCGTCTGTTTTGAAACCAAATTTTAACTTGAGTCTCGGTAAGATTAAGTGAATTGGAAAATTCCGCTCTTTCTGCAATAGAAAGATATTGCTTTTGACGAAATTTTCTCTCCAAAGCAAGCAGCTGCGAGGTGGTGAACGGGGTCCGCGGTTTTCGGTTGTTCTTGTGCTTTCTAAGGGGACACGGGGATGGACTTGAGTGCCCTGCAAGACAACATAGTATAAATTAGTTTGAGAATATTGTTACATGCATGATAACAGCTGCTTCCTCATTTTTCTTTCATTTTTAGCATTATCATGTTTAGATTATGTGATTAATATTATAGGTGCAAAATCAGCTCTGCACAGAATCTTAAAATACGTTCGATTTTAATTCAGATGCATTTCCTAAATTGACTACACTAAGAGGGACTGGGCCAAAAGTAGCAACTTTACACATTCCTTAGTGAAGTATTATGCTACGTTTGCTAAACAGCGTCACGCACTAACACTGGCAGTAATTCTCATGCAAAATATCATTACACCTAAATTATGGATTTACATATAAATTAGCTTGATTAAATATGTCTATAGTGGATCGGGGTTGGTGGTAATCAATATATTTGCGTTTTAACTTATTTCAAATTGTCATGCGTCTATTACCAAATTACAGATGGACTTCCCAACTGAGCTGCATTTTGCACACTTACTTGGCGGAGAGGTATACGAGGGTGTCTGAAACCAGCTGGACTGTCCCTTGCTATTAAGTTCCTCCATATCTCCTCTCTTACAGTCGGATAGGTTGGAGACACTCTCCATGGGAATTTTTCGATCTGCGTAAAGAGCCGCGGGTGAGAGCCTCAGCCGCTCTTCTGCGCCGGATGGCGGAGAAATAATACCCGATTCAGACGACGTGTATAAAGTCCTTGTAGTTGTTCTGTCTGATATCAAAGATTCCACACTGAACGGAAGACTCAAAGCTTTGCCTTTACATCCTTTGACAGTCGCTTTATCGTTGCTCTGATCCTCCTCTTTGTCCGAGCTTCTGCGCTCCTGTTGTTTTCCTTCTTGGGAGAGTGGCCCTTGTATAGAATTCATCATGGATGATAAAGGGGCCATACAATAAGCATATATGAATCGTCCTGAATTTACGCGTCCAGCGCTGCGTTTTCCTGCTGTCGTCGCGCTCTTGCGACGCTTGCCTCGATCTCCTAGCAGAGCGCACTCCCTGCTATAAACTTCCCAAAGTTTGGTTTTTTTTCCCAGCCGCCCTCCAATCGGCTTGACAGCTCAGCCACATGACTTTCCGCGTGCTCGTTTTGATTGGTCGCCCCAGTTTCTTTGAGACGTCACAATGATTTTGAAAGAAATGTTGCATGGTTAATCATACTTGTCTTGCAGAGGTGGTTTATTGATTGCTCTGGGGGCTCCAGTCATGGAGGCAAGGAGCCATTTGAGAAGTTTTGTTGCAATTAACCAGAGGGGATGTCTGTATAGTGGGCCTCTGTACTCATTAACTGAACGCTTATTGAAAACATACAGCGAAACACACAACCTTGGATTTTCGTTTACAAAATTGTTGGGATTTCTTCATAAAAACGCTGAATAGGAATTACGTTTAGGAACTACTGAATATAAATTAATAATGAAAAATAACCTTTTGGGTTTTTTTTGTCGAACCTAGAAATCCGACATATGTAGGTTTTTTTAATTAATTTCTTATACTAATTTTGACGAAGGCGCAATCTTTTGGGTTATTTTCGTCGTATGACAAACCGTGTTTACTATTTTTCAGACATCAGGAATGCGTTGCTTAAAAAAATAAAACTATGTTCAGCGACTCTTTCAGCAATTTCCTTGAAAATGTGACGCGGCAAAATGATGTGACTGAATTGACGATGATTT
This sequence comes from Botia kubotai, assembly GCA_036877585.1. NCBI lineage: Eukaryota > Metazoa > Chordata > Actinopteri > Cypriniformes > Botiidae > Botia > Botia kubotai. The sequence goes on along the minus strand of JAZGTI010021843.1, from coordinate 7,631 downwards.
TGTCACGCTGCATTACAGCAATTTAAAGCTTGTCTTGGTCCTTTAAGAGTGCAAAAAGCCTCCATTGAGGCGCAACTGGCAACCCCTCACCGTAAGTCAAAGCATTTCATAACGCAGACAAGCCCTGTTTTGGAAGGCGCCAGTCTCGGCAAGATCAAAAAGGAAGCTACCTCAGGGAGAATATGCAACAGTTAACTCCACTTAACCAATTGTCCTCGAAGAGTTTAATGTCAAGGCAATAGCCAGAGGGCAATCAGTTCCCACAGACAGCGTGCACCACTGTTAACTGTTCCCTCACTAAATGTCTCCTTTCAGAAAGATCAGTCTTATTATTTGAGCATGATTCGCTCTGTAGATTTCTTTCAAATATAAAAAGATCAAAGGAAGGTGGTAGATTAAGGTTAAAAAAGATTCTACTTATAAAACGGGCCAACAAAGTTATTGTACTAATTATTTTAGTTTGACTCCTGTTAGTACGTTTTTGCTAAATGTTTAACTTTACCAATTCAGCTAGTATACTTTTCCCAGTAAAAAAGGAGCAGTTTATGACATGGAACATTTAGTTTTTTAATGACTATCTGTAAGTATGTGAATCATGACACTGATTTGACAGTACTTACCATTTAAATTGTGTCCTTGAGAATGAAATTGTAAAAAACGTTTCTTGTCAGTAGCTTAAATGCTTGTTACTGTGTTTCCCCTCGACAGCTGACCCACTGTATTCGGTCAACTGTTATTAGCCAGATGTGTAATTTATGTGGATACATTTTAAAACCATGATTCATAGGTCAAAGACATTGGCTTGCCGGTTCTTCGTCCTAAAATCAGTAATGCAATGTTATGCATGACATTTCAAAATTAATATATACATGTTATAATTTTTTAAAATTACACTGTTTGGTATATTTAGACATAGAAGAATAAGTATCTGTTAATAGGTCTTGTGAAAGGTCCTGTTTTGTGGATGTCCTGCTTGGTGCATCTAAAATATCTCTCAACCCAAAAAAACACAGTTGAGAGAAAACAGCTCACTGTATTTTCTGCTGATGTACACTGCCTGCTCTGGGTAAGGCGGTATTTCAGCAAAATCCTTGGTGAATGTAATTGCTGGGCCCATGTAACCTCTTCTCATGAGAATACCACTCCGAGTGTTTCTCAAAACCAATGCACATATTGAAACATTTACTGAGGAAGTGGTTCTCTGATTTATTACAAAGCACAATACTGTAAGTAGTGTAGTGTGCCTATGTGCTACTCATTACCCCAGAATGGCAGAAGCTGACAGTTAAGTTGTGAAAGACTTTTTATATGCGTGTGTGGATAAAAAGGACTGGTTATAAACCAGACTATAAACTGATGATTAGAGATGGTTTGGGAGAATATTTGGGTGATCAGAAACAAGGTGCTTTTAAAATCCTTACTACAATAAAAATATTAGAATATTTGATGACATGTCTGTTTGTTTGTCTGTCTGTCTACATAATAATAATAATATAATAATAATAACAAAATATAACAAAAATATAATATAATTCACATGGTAGATTAAGCGGACAGTAGACGTTTGCCCAGTCCACAACAAAAAGTAATTGCAGTTGCGTATCACAAAACTTGTGCAAACAATTATATAAACAACTGAGCAAGCCAAGATGGAGCGGCAGCCAGATGCGCACAGCGTTAAGATCTGTATTTTCCCATTGCACGTTATTCATGATACTGTAATAATACTATCAAAAGGTTAAAAGTACAACAAACATATGACATGTTCTGACACTACCACAATCTGGATTAAGTTACTGCACAGTGTGCCGCAACATCCTCATTATTTGTAAACAAACAAAGATTATTATTTGCTCGGAGGCAGCCATGGTCAAATCTGAGATGCTAAAAGAGCGCATTAAACTTTCTGTCTGAGAACATCACTGTTGCCTTTTGATTCTAAATAGCTATAAAGTAATTTCCTTTGCCGTCATCGTCGGACGTTATTTCATCTCTAGGGAATTTAATGTCATGCCTAACTTTCCTTCAGTCTCCCTTGACTCTCAACCTTTTTTATTGAATAATTAATTTTTCCTGTTACTCGTCTTGAGGTTAGCGTAATTGCTTGAAATGTAAACACAAAATGTTATTCTTTGGGAATCCCTCTTGACTTGACTATTGCCTTGCCAATGGAACAATTGCTTTTAAGAAGCACAATACTGTTTATGTTAGCTCTCTGTGCATGAGTTCAAAGTTTTGCAAAGATCTGATTCTTGATGGAATGTTTGTCTATGTCCAAGAGGGGTTACATAGATTTCTCATGCATCCTTAGCTTTGATTCTCATTATATAACCAAGCAGAATTGCATGTTGATTGCTGAGAGACTCTTGTGGTTGGAAAATGCATCTTTTCAAGACAGAAATTGTTGGGAAAAGTTCTAGATGTTTTAGTGATCTAGAGTTTAGTTTAGTGATATATTTTAAGTGTGTATATGGAAAAGTGTGGAAAAGCTTAAGTGGTTTAAAATAAATCATTTTGAACATTTCTGATTTACTGGATGTGATTAGATGAAGAGGATGTCTTTTAAATGCCAGTCATTTCAGACTAATATTTAAAAACCATGCCAACATCTCACACTATTGACTGGCCTTGATACGCAAATGTGTGACGCATAGCTGAACTTCAAGTTCCATTGCCATCGTCTCGTCCCCACTGACATTAATAGTTCAAGACATTTCTTACCCTCTCCAGCCGTGCTGACATGCTCTACATTGAGCCAATCGCAGATGTGCGGTCATGCCCCCCCTTCCCTCAATAAATGCATACGCACTTTAAGGAGTTTAAGATCACAGTTCTGTCTCATCTGTGCGGTTTTACAGCTCTATTTTATGATCTCATCCAGCATGTTAGTGTCTTGCTGATCTGTGCTCATTTCTCTTTGGGCCATGAAGACCTTTGAGAAAGCAATACTTCTAAACATATAAAATCTTTGGCTGTCATCTTCACAGATTTCCATCTTCATAACCAAGTCTGTGCTTTTCCGTAGTCACTGCTAATATGAACTGTCTGGAAACATTAAATGTCGTGGTATATCCCTGCAGATTGTGTTGGCATCATGTTATGATAATCACAGGCTTTTAGAGGATCAAAGAAGATCTTTTCAGAGGTTTCAAAGGACGTGAGTAACCATTTTAAATGAGATCAGTGTTTTTGAATACTCCAAGGCACAGAACTTGAACTTTTGGCTTCAAGGTTTTTGTTTTTTAATCAGATCTTGTTCTGTGGATAATATTTTGGCTTGTCAAGATCAATTTACAAGCGCACATTACAGTAGTCCAGTTTTGTGTGTTTTCATCTCCATATCAAGCTGTGTCTTAGCGGGGCGCAATCTATCCACGGCTCTGCTTAAATTTGGCAACTCTTGAGTCTATTGTGCAAATAAGCTTCTCACCCAAGGTTCAAGTTGAGCTATTTTTTCCAGTGTCATTTAGTAGTATTAAGGTTACTGATTGCAGATGATTTAATTCTGTCCAATAAGCATATTTATGCTGGAAAACATTTAGAACTTTTTATACCTTTCCCATTAACATTTACGTTTTATTCATATACCTTTATGAAAAAAAATCCTCTTGAAGTATAATCTCACAATGTTTGGTCTTAGGCTTCCAGAGTGGTGCCCTGTTTCAGATATTTCCGCTTTAGACTCCAGAAGACATTTCTGTCACAGCGTGGAGGCAAGTAAACTATGTCAAAAGTCATTACAGACCTTGAAAGCAGATCTGTCCTTCAGGGTCGCCACAGAGTAGGATAGACTTTTCCACAATGATTCTAAAGCTTAAGTCAACTAAGTATGTGGGGGAGCCATTAAACGCGACGTAACAAAAGCCGACATGTGTACCTGCTAATTGTACCTCTTTAAATTGCAATCCATTAACCCATCTGCATCAGACTAGTGAGTTTGCATAATCACCTAAACAGCCAGTGTGTTGCCAGGGTGATCACAACAGTTCAAAACATGTTTGGTAGTACACCTGCAAACTTCAGTGCTAAATAGCACTCTGAAGGCAAACTCGGACTAAGATAAAGTTGTTGCCACAAGGCTTGTGATGTCTATTAACTGACCACTCGCATGAAAAATCCAGTAAGTGGCATCAAGCTCCAACAGGATTACATCTGAGCATTGTTCCAGGGTTTTAAAGAGACAATTGGAACCTTAAACACTTGGAGTAGCTTGTCAGGGGCACAAAGGGCCACACTTATAGCCCTCTGTGAAATGGTAGCCAAGATGAAGTGTTGATATGATGGAAGTAAACAGAGCACAACAACTGTATCCCACTGAGGGGAAATTAAAACTATCATTTACATCTCGCAGTCGTGACTTTGCCAAGTCTGGGGGGAATTACCTCTTGGATAAAGATTATTGCTGTATCAATGACAGCAAACAAGAGCAGTAATTGAGTCCCAGGCCTTCAAAACCATTGTGTACATAGGTGTCTCTTTCTGGTTCAGTTTATTAATTGGTTTCTGTTATCCTTGTCCTGAAGTGTAGGTATATATTATATTGCTTTTAAAATAGAGGTCAACAGCTGTGGAGAGTTGTGGAAGTTTTGTTGCATGTTTAAACAGAGTTTAAATGATTAAGTTTGGTGAATTTAAAAGATGACTAGTTATTTATGTAGTGGTGTTTCTTTACTGTCTGACCAGCGTTCTCCTGCAGTCCTTTTGAACCAGAATCGAATAGGTTGTTGTGAGTAAAACTGGCGGAGGTCAGGCCTCATAAATGCTTAACTACCCCGAAAGGGAAACTGCTTTGGCAAGTCGGCCTTGTGTTTAGATCCATGCGCATAGGGTTTCCTGAAGATTTTTTTACTCTGCCCAGAGGGGGCACTTAAAACAGAGGCCTCTGGTGACACGGATAAGTAGAAAGTATCTTGACCTTTTATTTWACTTAACAAGAGCTTGACCTGACCCAATCAGTTTAGGCTAACATCATGGCCTCAATCCTAAAGCCATCTGACGTCCCCACAGAAAAATCTTGCCTGCTTTAGCTCAACTGTCGCACTCAGTTGCAGTGTTTTTGAACAATTATAAGGGTAAGCCGTCCATGAACTGTTGAGAGTCCCAGCTGAGACATTTAACCCACCGCGGAGTCTTTTGTCTGAGTACCTTCACCTATTAATCCAGGCTGCTTGTTTTTCAGTCGTCTGTATGTGTGCAAAATTGGAACTCATCATTTGGAACACAGAAATAAGAATTAGCTTGTGCATAGACTGTGATGTATGGTTAAACATATATGAGGAATGTAGGTACAATAATTTTTTTAAAATTTTTTTGCAAATAACTCAAACTAACCATTAACCTGCACCTTTAACTGTAACATCTTTTAAAGCAATATATCCAAATGAATGATTCTCTTGGGTACAATACCTAGCTAGTTTTCTGGCTTCGGTTAGCTGGCCAAATTAATGGGTTTCTGATTGTTAGGCAAAAGTGCCTAAAAAAGAAAAAAAGAAAGGAAAAGAAATTAAATATATGGGTTAGGTTATTAAATATATATATATATATATACTGTAAATAAAATATATAATTTAAAATATACATCAAATATATGCATGTTGTTTTTTGTACATAATAATAATAATAATGTTTTTCGTTTGTGGAAAATGTGTATTTTATGCAATATGGGTTGGAAAACATTGCTTATCCCTCAGACAGATTAATATAATGCTGGTAATGAGAAAATAATAGAAAAACAGAAGATGCTACATATGATTTTGAACAGTTAGCAGTGGTGTCATTAGACAGTGACCATATGTGATTTTGGCCTGCTGGATTCAAACATGTTGCTTTCAGAAAGTGAGCTGCTCCTGAGTGTATTTGGAATCTATTTAGTGTAAAACAGATATTATTCAACTGCTTAAACTGCAGCTTTGCTACAGTGATACTCTGAGAACTAAGTGAAAAATACCAAAACATGATATTGTGGTGCACACTATGAATAGATTTTAAGGATATAAGATGTTCTTGATTTTGCAATGTCATTTTTCATAGCAGGATCCTTTCTGAAACATACTGTGAGAAAATTGTCGAGTGTTCGCATTTTGCATCAAGTTTAATAGCCCTTGATGGACTAAACACTTTTTTTCCAGTTACTGGAATTGTTTCTGCATCACTCTCTCTTTCTCCTTTCTGTTACAGAAGAAATATAGTACCCATTAAAGTGAAAAACAAATAACACTTAAGGTACACCACAAAGATGACGCTGGACAATTGCGGTCATTTTTCTGAACTCTAACTGTGGATTTTAGCCAAAGATTTTTGAGGGAACGCAAAGGACAATGAGCGTGGTCACATGGTTTTGACTATAGGGATGAGAAACTAATTGTGGCCATTTTGTGGTTTAGTGAGGAACCAAAGAATCTGACCACACGTTGGAATACTCCATCCACTGTCACTCTGTCTGCAACGGCTATCTGTACAATGAATGAGTTTTCACAAAAGCGCCGGCCACTGTGTGAATTTCGGTTCTGTAGCCCAGATTTGATTGAGGCCTAGCAAAGAACCAGCACTTAATTTTCTCAAGACACAATTCCCTCAGCAGAGAATCCGTCCTGCACAGTGATCTTTACTCATCAGCTCTTTCAGAAATATTTGTTTTTTTTAAAAACAGTTTATTGTTTTTAAATAGTTGTTTATTCCATCTTATTCTGTGTTTTTGTCAAATTATTGTTACAAATGCAATTTTTGAACTCTTGACTGCAGATATGCTGATTATTGTTCATCACTATAAGCCCAAAAGTTTACCTCATCTATAAGCTATAAGCGGTCTATAAGCTCACAAGTTCGTGCAGTCAGTGTATTCTACCATTTTCCCTTAATTTACTGACAAAGAAGCAGAATAGAAAGTGTTGGAGATGGAACTGTTTTCAAGTCAGATCAAGTCATGAAAACAAAGCTGAAAACTGTTTAAGACCCATTTATCAACAGCACTTTTCATAAGATTGATTTAACTGCTAACACTTATTAAACACTTGAGAGGGAGAGAGAGTTTCAAGCGAGGGGATTTGAGCAGCAGGAGAATGCAGGCACCTCACAGCGAGGGTTTTTAACAGGTACTCACATGATTTAAAGGGTTTACTGCGATTACGAGTTAGACAGGGGCTGAACAAATAAGTCAGTCTGATTGTCCTGAGATTACAATTTCCAAGTCCTCCCATGAAACCCAGAACAAAGAGGAGGGAGGAGAGCAGAGAGGCCCTCTGAATAAACAAGCCCTAAATTCTCACTGAATCTGAGCGGCTCCACGTTTATGAACGCTTCAAGCTGCGGCGCTCTCATCCCTGCCTTATGCATAGACAAATTCCTGGTGGTGACCATAAAAACATAGAAATGAGAGCAAAATGTTTATTTTACACTTAGCGGAGGCTTGTGTTTTCATGTTGCCTCTTTTGAAATGCAGACTGCGGGTTGGAGGGGAGGGAAGGAGGGGGGGTGGTACTGCGGGAAGATGAAAGCTTTGTTGTGCTTGGGTTTAATGAGCTGGAAAATACAATTGCACTTTTCTGACTGTGAAAATTGCTTTGAGGGCATCATAAATTAGCTGCTGGGAGATACTTCAATTGACAATGCTTTGTGTGACTCCTGCACATGGC
>JAZGTI010021842.1:0-10007 GCA_036877585.1 Botia kubotai | reverse complement strand
CAGTTTTTGACTTTACTGCACAACATTACACATACAAATGTTGTTTTACATGCAAAACCTCTTCAGTGTGCCAGGAAATATCTAGTGGGGTTTGAGACGTCTCCTCCCATGATGCTCTTGTCTCTTTTCTCTCTCTGTCTCCCATTTCCAAACCACTCCTCACTCGTAGAGACGGACCAGCAGGGGAGCAGAGAGCAGCTTCTGGTGCACTATGTATCATTAGTGAGAGCTGCGTGTAGTTATTTGTGTGCTGTGGCCGGATGTGTTGTGAGAGGTCTGATGAAGAGGAACGTGCAGCACAAATGAAAAGCTATGGAGCGGAAGTTCAGACTTACAGTCAGCTGGAGCTTCTGCTTGCAGAACACGAACACGGATGAAAGGAAGAAGAACTACAGGAAGACCCTGAAGAACCATCCTCCATGCCATGATCCCGGCTAACAGGAAATGTTCTCAGAACGTTGGCTAACATTCTCTCAAAGTTCTCTCAAAGTTCTCGCAAAGATGAACCATCACACAGTCTGTCCTTCATTCTCAGCCGTCAGTCTGTCAGTGCTGCTGTGGTCTGTTAGTATTCCAGAAATAATCTACTTCATACAGCGAGAGGAAATACAAACATGACTGAACGTCATTTTCGCTTCTGGTGAATTAGTCTGAAATTTCCATACATTTTCATAACGGTTAAGCTAAGCCTGGGTACTGCTATGTTACGTGTATCTGTCATTTTAAAAAAAAAATACAATTATGCAGACAACAGACACAGAAGAGAGAGAGAGACCAGTGCATCCTGTTTCTGTTATAAGAATGTTTCACTCTCCCCGTCTTGTTTTGTCTGGCCTGTGCTAGCTTCATAACTCACGGTAATCACTAATGCTAAATGCTAACACACTCATTCCTCAACACCACACGAGAGGTTGACCACAAATCCATCAAACTGTCTGCAAAATATATATGTCCATTCCTACAGGTGTCATTTTGAGCGTTTCTGCAGTTGTTCTTCTAATCCTCTCCACCATAACTTGTCTCTGCTACAAAGTTTTTCTCTCAAGCTAAATCTCTTTCATCTGAATCACTACAGCAAACATTACTGTATGAAACTGTATGTGTTAGTGCACAGCCAGAGAAAGACTTTGATTTAAATCACTCTGTTACTCAGTGAGGTGGACTCAACAGTGGACTCAGATTCTAGCTGATGATGTTTCAAAACTGACACCTTTGTTATGTCCTTGCAGATCCACCAGTAACCACAGAAGATCTCAGCTGGAGGTTTAACACGAGTCATCAGCTCTGAGACTGCAGGTGCTCCTCCACACTGACTTACCATCAGCTTGACACAGTCACTCGTCTGCTCTGTGTCTTCCATCCTACGTGAGACTGACTCAACGTAACAGTTTGATGAAGGATCATAATAAACAGAGCGCACAGATGGCTCCTCTCCGACATTGATCAAGAGTTTCAGATGGACGACTGACTTTTATGACGCCAGACAAGCAAGTAAGAGAATTTATTTTTTACAATATACTGTAGCATTTTTACAGTAAACACTCTTACAGTGCCTTACAAAATCATATTTAATGCAATAGACTACTTTACAGTTAAGGTTTAATCACCTAAATGACCTCAAACTATAAAATGTACAGTAAAACTATAAACTTTCCAGCTCCAATCTTCATAAACTGATCATCTCAATTTATCCATAATCGGATAACTTTACAACATTTCACATTACAGTAAGACAGTAACAGCACTTACTGTAAATGTATAACTGGGCAAACATGCTTCCAAGCCAGTAAATCCATTAAAAAAGTGCACCATCCAGCAATAAGCTTGCCTGACCACTGACAAGTGACACATATTACTCCAGCGAACAATTGTAGGTTGAAAGAAAGTTTCCTGAACGTTTCCATTATGTAACAAAAATGTTAAAATGTTATTTTGAATGTTCTTCAAAATGTCCTGGTTTTAGACATTACATTAACGTTAGTGCTTGGTTATAAGTATGCTTTATAATTCTGTAACATTTTCAAAACTTTTCACTAGCTGCTTAAAAATAATATTTTTGATATATGATATATATATATATATATATATATAATGTTAGAAAAACATTGTACTACTTGATAACTTTTATCAAAGAGAACTTTTAGAGAATGTTAGCTAACGTTCTGAGAATGTTCCCTGTTAGCCGCGACACACACAGCTCAACACACTGTAGATATATGACTATGGAGAAGCAGTGAGTGTTTTACAGATGGAGTCACACACACACACACACACACACACTCATACATGTCCAGCATCATGAGTCAACTCTTCTCCTCCTACTGACAGTGTGTGGGCCTGTCTGAGTCAGACACCAGCCGCATGGCAACCGCTCCATGGCAACCGTCTGCCTCCAAACAGATGCAACAACTGACAGAGAGTTAGAGAGAGAAAGAGAGAGAGAGAGAGAGAGAGAGAGAGAGGCTACTACTATACTACTCGTAATGTTTGTATAAGAATACAGTATGTGTACTATTTTTGATTTACTATAGTACACAAATGACCTACTATTACAATTGACAAAAGTACAGTATACATTTAGACAGTACTGAGCTGGGCACTCAATCCCACAATACAATGCACTCGACTTGACCTTTCATATCTACTGAAACAATTGTTATAGAATCAATAGAATCAATTGTTATTTTTACGACCCGAGACATGAGAACTAAAGACATTAGACATCAGTGTCTGTTCTATCATGACTGCAGCTCTCTGAAAGACACCTTCAACTTTAAACATTTACAGTAACAATCGCTGATACCGCCAAAATACCAGTTATTGTGTATTTATGAATGTACAGTGAGAGCTCTGAATTTTTTGGCTAATATAATGTTTTTATTGCATTAACAACTAATGTATTAAGAAATCAATTTATCGTAATATTTGATTGCGGTTGTCAATTGTTACATCAGTCTAAGATTTTGGTAAAATACTCACTGAACTATAACTGACCGTTGTCCCGGCAACCAGTCTCCTACAGTCTCACTGCACTTTATTCCTCTCACATACTGTAAATAAATTATTTTAACCTGTAAGTCAATATCTAACGTCTATTTATTTACTTAAAGTAATTAAAACGCAAGTATACCATAACTGTGGAATACCTTTATTAAGCTTTGTTGAAGTTATATCTTACTTATCCAACTAAGAAAACATAAAAAAAGTTGAACAAATGCTTCATGTCTGGGTCCTAAATATTTTTGTATAATATTGACCAGCAGACTGTATATTATCCTTTATTTGGCTCTGCTACCATGGTAACGTTTTGTACAGCCAAGACAGGACTGTCTCTCAAAACTGTCTGAATAAAGAAGTGTTTTTAAATTACAAGCAGGTTTATCTGGAAACAACTCATTCAGGTTCTGATGGTCCATTCATCTCTCCTGCAGAATGAAGAAGTTATGTGTATCTGTATTTCATTAGATATTCTCACACAGCTACACCTCACTCCCAGCTAACAGTTTTAGAACGTTTCCCTCATGTTCCCAGTGTTTTTAAAATGTTTCACTGACAACTTGTGAAAATGTTGTACTAACATTACTGCAAGAATGATTTTGATAACTTGGAGAACTTTTAGAGAATGTTAGCCAATATCCTGAGAACGTTCCCTCTTGGCTGGGATCATGCTTTGTGTCTCGGGGTCAATTCGGAAGGCACACAGAATGCTCTCTGATAAACATCCTCAGATGCCAGCCGCCCTCACTGCTGCTCAAACACACAGACTGTGAGTCACACACACACACACACACATGCCCTTGACACACACACCACCTGTTCAATGGCATTTCTGTTCTACTGTGTAAACGACAGTATACTGAGAAAATAGTGTTCTGGCATATCTGTGCATCTTTGTGACTGACAGATTTACAGTTGACGAGACACTGAAGTGATTTAATCACTGCGGTCGTACCGTCAGTCAGAACCTCTGGAGGAGACGAGCAGACATGGCTGTAATATTTCCCTGTTTAATTTAACAGGTTTGATAGAGTCAAGGTCTCCCCTCATGAATCAACCGTGTAAATCTAACATCTTCATAACTTCCAAGAATGTGTTTGCTGGAATGGACCCCTGCCAGACACCAGAGCACAAATCAGACTGTCTTAGGAAGGCGTAGTTGAGCACTCCTGCTGGACACAACAGGATACTGCAACAGGGTGACTGAGGTCTTTTGGAACATGGTTAAGCAATTTAACACAATGCTAAGGCTACGAATGCTAAAGCTGTTATGTGGGTTGTATAATTTCTGCACCACTAACATCACCAAAAGGAACTAATTTTTTACCCAAAATTGCCCTTGTCTGCCATTGGCCAGGTCCAACAGTTAATTCCACCACAAACTCTCGCCATTGGTTGAGCCACTGGATGCTTTCAATGCTCATTGGCTAATCGACCAACAAAGATCATTGTATAGTAAGATGAAAAAAGATGAAAAAAGCCGTTAAACAAAAGATTCATGATTTCGAGTGTAACCTGCAGCGAGCAGATGAAAAGAATTCCTTCATTTGTTCATGAAACTATAAAACCAAAACATGCAAAAGAAAACCTGTTCATCAAGACGGAGTGTGAGAGTTACTCTCTCAGAGTAAATGTGTTTGCTCACAGCAGTTGGTTGTCTACGAATGATTTCTATCCTGTATGTGTGCTGCTACACATCTTAAAAATAAAGGTGCTTTATAATGCCATAGAAGAACCATTCTGGTTGTATGGTTCCATAAAGACCCTTTAACAAGAACCATTCTATTACACAAACTATTACACAAACTAGACTATTAAAAGGTAACTAAACAGTTCTCTTTAGAACCATGAGGGATTCTTTCGGAAACCAAAAATGGTTATTCTGTGGGGACGTTGTGAAGAATATGTTCTAGCACCTTTCTTTTGAAGAGCAACACAGATACATTTAAAGGTGTGTGTAGGGATTGTGTATGCAGGTGTGTGTTTGTGTGTGTTCAGGATTGTGTATGCAGGTGTGTGTGTGCACGTGCTCTATGTACGAGTGAGTTAACTGTACATTGGCTGTAGACAGTTTCAGAGTGAGGTCAGCCCTGGTCTTATGTGGATAATTAACTTCAGTCCGGCCAGCCATTGTTTTTCTGCTTGGCTCTATCACATGAGGTTGCAAAATACAACTTTGTGTGCATTTGTGGTGTGTGTTCAACACACTGAGGTGTAAATAAATACAGAAATTTATTTTCCATTACCACGCGGGGAGTGTGTACAGCCTCACCCCCCCTACACACACACATACACATACTCTACAATGCCTAATGACTCACAAACATACTGTCAATACAGTATCTGTACACATATACATACAATTAAATATTCATTACAAGATACCTGGTCCTCCTAGGATACTCAAATCAAACCTACTGAAAAGGTAACCAATGATTTTGGGGGGATATGTGCTTAATTGTCATGAAAAAAATGTTACAATGCAAAAATAAAGGTAAAAAGCTCTTTTCCTGGAGGTACAATGATGAAAGTGTGTGATGATGTTCAGCTGAAGGATGAGGTGAGACAGCGGTCGAGCTCCAGTGAGAGCAGTGGATCTGCACTGAACTCTGACACAGTGTCCCCACAGTCTGTCACCCGCTTCAAAGTGCTGTTTATTCAGATAAAGTGATTGAATCTCTCCGTCCTGCCCTCATCCTTGGAGACAATGTTTTTTGGAACACACACATGCCTTTTGTGTTTAAGATAAACCTCTCTCTCTCTCTCTTATCCACTGAGTTTTTCGGCCCCTCCTCCCTTCAGTGGTGGAACGCAGTCAACAGTGTAACGCAGCTCTGAAACAATTGAACATTTGTTTGGATTCGAGCTCAAGAACAGCTTTCCTGTTGTGCTGCAGCAGCCTCATGTTTAACTCTTCGTTCTCCACCTCAGCTACATCTCCTTCACCTTCTTCATGCACCAGAGCACAAATGACATCTGACACTCATTCCGTCTGCATTCCTCACCTCTTCCTTTAACTCTGCTACTTCCTTCACCTCACCACAACCTCCTACTCTCTGTTTGCCAGAGCGTTCTTCCTCTCTCCTCGCCAACAAGGAACGTTCTCAGAACATTGAATGTTGACTGACATTCTAAACGTTTGTAAATATACATGCATCTAACAGGACGTAGTTAAATGTAGTTAGTGGAATGTTTAAAAAAGGTACAGAATAAAAAAGAATAATGTTCTTATAATTAAGCAATGTTAATGCAACATCTAAAAAACATTTGATCATTCTTTTTTTATGTTTTTGTCATTTTGTCATGTTTTTGTTGGGGAAATGTTCTTACAATCTAAACTTGTTAGCTGGAAATCTTCCTGTCTATATCCTCTCATCATGTCTGCTCTCTTCTAGTCTCTCTAGAGTGCCAAACACAACTGATGTGTACAGCTGTGTACAGACCTGTATGTGTAAGCTAACACCACCAAACTACAATACACTTACCCAACATAAGCACACACACACACACACACTGCAGTGTGTAACTCTATACACAAAGGTAGATAGGAGTTCAAGTTTACAGCTGTATGAGAGACATTGAGAGAGAGAGAGAGAGAGAGAGAGTAGGGATGGGTGCTGGCTCTGAGTCATAACCTCCACAACAAGCCCTGCTGAACATCAGAAACTTTTTCCTTCGGCTGCTTCGAGATGTAAATAAACTATGATGCGAGAGTCATGTGACCAGTGAAGAGCAGAACGGTAGTGCAGCAACACCAGTTGTGTTCTTAATGAAGCAGAAACGAATGATGTGATGGAGGTACACACTGTACACACTGTACACACTGTACACACTGTACACACACACACCTTCATTGCACTGGGTTACAGCTGCTGTGTCTGTGAGTCTGGAATGTTAACTCAATCCAGATGAGGGAACATACTACAGCCTGTCAGTCTCTCTCTACCAGCCCTGCTCTCTCACTTTCTCTGATGTTCACATACATGTTTTACACATGTACAGCAGAAATGTGTTCTCAGATTCCTGCTTAAAAACAGACTACAGCTGAAACTGTTAGTGTGTCTTTTGGTAAAATTATTTTTTGAAAATTAGCCGTAGTTTTACTACAAACTAAAACATGGGTACCATGACTTTTTGTCAGGGTGCTGGCTTCCTGTCTTGAGTTCTTCCTAGTTCTCATGGCAGGATCCTGACACTTTTACTGTAATAAAAACAGGGTTCATTTTTGCATTTGTAATGTGACTCTAAGTGAAACTAAATATTTAACAGAAAAATAATTTATGGATGGACCTGATTTTGTTTGTCAGGAATTGATTTCATCGTAAAATGTATTACAGTCTGATTGCAAACATCTTGTTTGGAATAACAATTCAGAATAGCCGTTTATTTATTTATAATAACTTTTTGACTGTAAGTGTCATTTATGGCCTCCTGACAACTCATTTGATCTCCAGCTTTGTTAGTGACAACGATCCTAAAGTGTAAAACGTCTTTAACAAGTAATTTAACAGTAATCTTCCTCTGACCCACATCTGCTTCAGCTCTGACCCTCCTCCCCTTCTGAGTGGAGAGAGAGTGTAAATGTGAGGAGATGTCAGGAAACATCTGACAGAACGCCCCCAGAAGAGCAAAAAGAGAGAGAGTGAGAGAGAGTGAGAGAGAGAGAGAGAGAGAGAGTGGCTGGTTATGAAAACTAAACATCACGGCAGAGAAGATTATTCTTAAGCAAACAATAATGTTAATACAATGTCTAATAAAACTGGACGTTTTAAATGTCCCTAGAACAATCCAATGTGTATTTTGTTTTTGTAACTTCAAAGAAACATTAGGAAAACGTTTTAACAATCTAAAACTGTTAGCTGGGAATGTACAGTAACTTTGGATTTTTTGGATCTGTGAGAAAAGCTGCAATAGATGATTTTTTAACATCAAAACACTTCCACACGTCACCTTAAAGTCACAGGAAATGTGCTGGAGAGTAACACACAGAACAGTAAGACCTCAACAGAGGTAACATGACACAACAACCAAAGTTTGTAAGAAACCCATGCAGCTTAGGGAACGTCCTCAAACGTTGGCTAATGTTCTCTAAACATTATCAAAACATTCTTGCAGTAACATTTATCTCATATAAATCAAAAACATTATCCTCAAGTAGTTAGTGGAATGTTTTAGAAATGTTACAGAATTAAAAAATGTTTGAAGAACGTTCTTATAAGCAAGCGATAACATTAATACAACGTCTAAAAAAACCTGAAGGTTTGGAGCATTTGAGAATGTTCCTGTTAGCTGGGCTGCTGAGGGGAAGAACACAACAGACACAAGATTCAGTGGTTCAGTCATGAGCTGTGAGGCTGAAAATGAGAAGCAGAATGAGGTCAAGATGAGTGTGAGGCGCTGAAGGTGTACAGTACAGTACAGTATGTACAGAAGACGTACAGTATGTGTCCGTTTGCCTTTCTGAGACTAAACACAATATTGACACTGACTGATGCTGAGGAGAGAGAAAGTTTACAGTGACTTCATCAAATAAACGGCTGTATGCTTTATATACAGCACCCTCAGAGCTGCCAGCAGCCCACACACTTCACACTATTCTGCCTGTATCCTCTAATTATACTGCTGCTCTGAATAACCAAATATTTACATCAAGAAAACACACACAGCTCATGCAGCAGAACCCAATCAGAACTACACATGGCCAAGACACATGTGCACAAACATACACACGCGTGTACTGGTGAAAACATTCACAGACTGCATCAGACAGCAGTATATTGTCCTGCTCTTCTCACTCTGCAACGTATTCTAACTACCCTAACTAAGTTCTAGGAATGTTCTAAATGTCCAGATGACAATGACCTTCAATGACCTGGAGAACTGGAAGAACTGAGAGGCTCACTGTAAACACAAGACGCAGCTTCTTTACAGAGACTCTGAAGGTGTGAATCTGTGTCATGACATGCAGATGGCATGAAGCGCTTGAACTGCAGGTAAAAGATTCGGACGTGGTTACTATGGGAACGTGTTTCATGAGGGTTAAGTGATAAACCTGAAGCTGTCTCATTTATATGTGTGTGAAACAAGGAAAAAGAGTCACAGTCTATGCCTGACTAAACTTTCAACGTTGTGCGAGATTCTTAAAACATTCCTTAAAAACTAGATTCACAGACTATAACTGTACAGAGCCAGAATGATCAACCAGTTACCAGGAGACACGGTTGAGATCTATCAGAAGAACACGCTGAGTAACAGACCTGAGAAATGCTGTTGATATTTGAAATCAACAGCCAAACAATCACAAATCACACTCCGAACAGCCAGCAAATCTGTACAAGATTGTTTGTTTGGTTCTTGATTTCACTTTTCAGCAGCATGTCTAAGAAACTGGTTTAATCTGGTGCTATCTAGAAGCACACACACACACACACTGCCTCTTCTCCATGTATTCCCCCACAGAGAGTGACAGGCATGGGCTGCAGGGCCACACGTACACTGAAGCTATTGTGTGTTCACCTATTAAAACAGTTTATGGGGGTTTATTGTTCTCTCTGATGAATTCCAGACACTGGCATCAGCAGGAAAAACAACGACCACAGAAAACCAGATTGAGTAATGAGGAACATGCATATTTAACCCCGTAAGGAGATCATTTGACAGAAAAACACTCTGCACCTTCAGGAGAACTGATGCCATCTTTAACGGTTACTACAAACTGATTTGTTGAACGTTTTGATTTGGGAAATCTCCCGAAGCGTTTCTGGATATTTACACTGTCACTTACATTGCTAACGTGATTAGCAGTGTTATTGAAAGAGTGATTCATACTATTAGCAATAAATGCAGCCAGTGTTGTGTGATCTAAACATTGCTCGGAGATGTTTGTAAGTATTGAACAGTTTCTGACGTTCTTCCCTCAAGCTCGCTGCTCTTCTTATCTCTTTAAAAATACCACTTATAAATATAGGGCTTATAAATATAATAAATATAACACTTATAAATATAATACT